>JABASI010003748.1:0-15646 GCA_019776505.1 Tomocerus nigrus
GAATTCTGTTGAATAATGAAAAATTGTGTCATGTAACGAAAAAATACGAAATCATTCATGCATTATGTACCGGATGTTATTTAGTATAAGGCAGATATCATTACAAAACAAGAAAAGATACATAATTTCTGATATATGTACTATATGGATTTTATTTCCGTGGAATTGGTTAAAACAGAGAAGATGCTTACTGTCAGGAATGGCACTGTTTGAATATAGGAAAAGGTTTAGTCGAGATATTCGCAGAAACACTCGTCTTGTTCTTGAGTGACTCCAGTGGAGAGGAATGAGATGAAAAAGAAAGAAAACTGAAGAAATAAGCGCCCTTGATGCACAGAAAATAAAGTCAAGCAAAGGTGGAATATCCAGTTGATCATATCATTTATTTGTATGGCCCCATATGAGAGAATAGAGAACGAGAAAGAGAGAGAGAGAGAGAGAGAGGAAAACATCTCCACTTTCTATCCGCACTTCAAAACGTAAATAGCTATTGTAAGAAATGATGCGAAGATGGGAAAGATAAGTCCTCCCATTGCATCTCCATAGTTTATCGCAGATATTTACTGTAACTAACAATGGGATATTCGGAATCGGATGAGAGTCGAGACTCAACTTGAGTTAAATAGTACGCAGTGTAGTTAGAGAGACAGAGAGAGCTTTAACCCAACATGCTAGCCAAAGCGAAATAAAATCTTCTTATCTACTTAGCGAATCTTCCGCTCGTTGTAGATCTAGGCGGAGACGCGACTCATCTAAAGAAACTCAACCCAGATCACTTTTTCCTTAGTCTAACTTACTTATTTCAGGATCTCCCTACTTCTTAGCCATTACATTTGCTCGTCTGGACCCATTTACTTTCCTCCGTGAGGATTGTGGATTCACACATCAATATCCTTAACACATTTCAGACGTTTTGCTATTTCACCTAAAGCTTACATATTACTTGCACGCTATAGACAATTGCAGATCCGATCCGAGGTACCCAAACATTGTCACCCACTCACCAGTATACACGATGTTCACAAAATATTATATATGTTTATACATTTATTTATGCTATTAAAGGGACAGATAAACCTATGACATGATGCATATTGTATCCTTCTCAGTCCTACTGCTTCGAAATTCGAAGAGCTTGTAATTTAATTTGTATGTGAACCAGAAATTCATGAAGTAAATAATATGCCTGTGCAGTTAGGAAGACCTTAAAAGTTTATACAGAAATGAAACGCGATAAATACCCAGTACTTAAATCTACGCACGTACTACACCGTTGTGTTGTAATATTTTGTACACCGTATAGTAACCTTGTTATTGCTAAATCCGGAACGACGGCAATCACTGGTGTACCAAATGAGACAGAACATTGGAGTACTATTCTCAGAATATGACTATCACTATAACCATAACCATGCTTTTCTGCGAAACAATTCCTTTCTTGGCTCGGACTTCCCACATTACCAATCTGAAGATTTACAGGTAACTTCTTATGAATGTGGAATGAGAATACGCTGATGATAGTTTTCTTAAAAATAAGTAAATGAATCAGAGGAATAGATATGCATATCATACATACCACACCTAAATAAAGTAAACTGCGAATGTGGAATTAAAGTTACCAAATGAAATCAAATTCATTTCAGGCTTTGAGGTCAATAATTGGCAAATACTTTAACTCTGCTATTTGTGTATCCAAAGGAATTCTGCAGATAAAGATATGCAGCTAGAAAGTATAAGTAAAGCGTTCTAAAATGTATTATTCTGCCAGTGGGATTAATTAAAGTTAAGTAAAGAGTGTTATGGACATTTGATTAGTCTCATTTATTTTGTCGAATATTTACACAAATGTGTAGAAACGCAATTAATATTTAGGATTCTATGGAGCTAGGTTGTTGAGTTGAATGAAGACAAACACCCTTTTACATGCTCCCTCCTTTAAATTGTTTTCAATTTAGAGTTTCTACACATCGGTTTTCATGAGTTCATGTTTTGTGTTGAAAGACCGACAAGCTCGTAGCCAGCTGGAATCCAGTGAAACGCAGCACGAGCTAAAAGTCAAGGGAAGACGCTGCAGGAGAAGCACAACAGAAAGTAAGACTCGCTGCCTTAAATGCCTACATAACCTTCTTTCATTCATTCATACGCATTTGTTTTACGATTTCCGACTAATATTCAGCAAGCATCGTGTACAAAGGGAAATATTGACGGGAGAATCTTTGGCTAGAAGTAGAACAAGGATCCCCTAGGATTTCAATGCATTCCTTCTTCATTAACATCACACAGGCCAATGGAAAAGCAAAGGAGGCATTTGTGACGTGACGAAGGAAAAAATGAGTGTTTACTTATCTCATCCAATTTTAGAACTGATTTTCTCGCTTTCTCACTCACCCTTTGATTTTTAATGGGAATGAGAAAAGGAAGGGAGTAGTACTTATGGGCAATTTACATCAAACATATCTCACTATTCTATCTACAACTATTAAAATACAAATACCAATCTACGGAATACTACAATACGCACCCTCATCTACACTGATCTTATTTAATACGCTTCTATTATAGCAAATCTTATTTTCTAACTGAAGCAAAACAGAAAGAAACGTGTACCTACACTATATGTATCTTATGGCATCATCCATTCCCACGCATCTGTTCCTTTCGGATTTTTTCCTGTCTGTGAAGTTCCCTCCTAATAGTAAATAATAATAATTAGCTTTTCCCTTTTACAGAAGCAAAGGCTTGAAGGTAAACATAAGACACTTTTATTTTTGAAAATTCCAATAAGCAATCTGTTTTCTGTTATATTAGGGATACTAATACATATTACCTTACTACATTTATTGCCCTCTGCTCCGTTTATCATCGAGTGCGTACTGCGTAGTAAATATTATGTGTAGCATATGGAATGGTACATGGCCCAAAGTAAAAAATGACTTGGGATACATCGTTGACAGTCGGTATAGCTATTCCCGGTGGAAGGAGTAGTGGGAGTGTGGGAGTAAAAAGGTAATATAGTAATAATCAGCGTGCCCAACACACCCAATGATTAGTTTTTCAGTTCAATTACTGGAAAGAGTGCGGCTGTAGGACAGTGGAGCTGCATTATCTCTATAATGGTTATAAAACACACATTGAGGCTAAAGAACATACATAGGCACGCATCCTGCAATTTTCTAAACACAAAAAATAAGATGAATTTCTATTTCTGCTCCTGATACACAGATATACATTACATGCGTAAGATATTCCTTGCCTTCGAGTATTCTTTCTATTTGAGGCCATAAGATCATAACGATCAGGGGCTGAAAAGTCTTTCTGCTGTTTTTCGTAAGGTTTCACGGGAAAATTTTCTTATTTGTTGTAAAAGTGGATGAGGAAGGTACGTAGGAGATTTTCTCGAGCTATTCTAAGAAACATTAAGAAGGGGGGAAGGTTTAATGTTAGTAAACAAGAAAGAAGAGGTCGTGTATGAGATGATGTAATGGTTGACACCGGTGCAAGTTAACAAATCACCGTGAAATATACATAGTACATTAAAAGAAAACGAAGCCCATAATCTTCACATTAGTTTCGGACTCAGACCATTAGTTATCTCATTTCATTTGAGTTTAGCGTGGGAGCAGAAGGAAAACAATGGGATGATGCAAGGCAGAGTGGAAGAGTACAATGCATGGAAAAAAGAGATGAGAGGAGGAAGACGAGGGGAGAGAGAGAAGAAAAGAATAGTAATAAGGAATGGATGGAACGAGCCAAGAAAAAAGTTAGTGTAGTAAGTGGGAGATAAAACGAGGAAGAAGAGTGTGAGGCAGCCCGGGTAAGTGAAGGAAGGAGAGGAAGAGTCGACAGAAGGGAACAGAACAAGGAAATTTCGGCTGGAAAAGAAAAGAATCTTCGGAACAATAAGGAGGAGAGATAGTGATTACGGATATTGTATGTGTCTAGCGACTAGAAGAAGGATCTCATTGTACTATTGCATCTGTAAGTGTGCTGGATTGTGTTGTGATGTACCGAAAGCCGAGAGAGAGAGAGAGAGAGAGGATAGTCTTCGGGATGAAGAGAGGAGACCATAGGAAAAGTGCACAGAGTCTTAGTGCAAAGTAAAATAATTCGGCGGAAAGAACAGAAGAAAGGAGATGATCTCATAAGGGAAGACGACTTCGGCAGTCGAACTCCTTAGCCAGAAAATATGGACATAGCTTTTATATACATCTACATAGATATAGCCAGAGCATATAGAGAGAGAGAGGTATATCTACAATTGCAGAGTCTGGAACAGAACCTTCACCTCAAACGAACCTAATCTAGCACTTGAAAATCTAGGTTACATTATGTTACATTAGTGTGAAGGAAGTTACTAGTAGGAAAAGTATAGCCATAGTCCTTCCTTTCACTACTAGTGCATCTCTGTCTGTCTGTAGATCTCCTTCTTGTTCTGGAGGAGTAGGAGAAGACGCTAAGTAAGTGGCTACGAAAAACTAAGTAACTAACCACACAATATACAACACTTCATTTTCTTTACTTTGGCACACTCTCTTCTTCTCTCCTCCTATCTAATGTGAATAGAGATTGAGATGCCGAGAGGAAAGTGTGAAATGAGGTAGAGCAAGACGCTAAGAGCCTAAAAACTACACTAAAAGTAAACTATGCACTGCAAAATTTTTGCTCATGAGAAAGAGTGATCCTAAAAAATAGCAAAGCAATTCTCTCACTTCCTTTTCTATTCATATAATATGATACTTTTATGCATTCATATATGCCCTCCTTATAATAGTATACCTACATATTGTATTATTATGCACTCCATCTCGATTTGCTTTTAAGGAGAGGAGAACTATAGGATGTAGAGTACTAGACTAGGCCAATCCAAGTGATAACTAATGATCGGCAAGAAATTTCAGCCCATTTTTCAATCGACCTTCTACAGATATATATTATACAAATACTTCACAATCGTCGACTATAAGAATACTCTCTTGCCAGAACTTTCATGATTCATTTGACTAAATTAATGACTAATGGCTTCTCTCAATTTTCTCTGTACTATTTACTTTGTTCTCCACCAGACAGAAAATATCTAGGAAAACTGTAGCGTGAGAAATAATCTGCATCATTAGCTAGAAGTAGTTACCCACATTCCTATCTTACATATAAACACACGTATATAGATACTTGTGATAACTTGTGTAGGTATAATAAATATACCTAGGTAGGTAATCTAATATCTATAATATTATCCTTTGATTACCTACCTGTATACCGAAATCATTAATTAAGTCTATTTGAATCAAATGGATTTCGTAAAACTCGCTTTCTACGAATTACAATATGCAATTCATCAGGATGGGCAGCTTCAATTACCATCTACTTAACATCACTAGAATAGCAGATATTTTATTCCTAAATAACAATTATTATTATTCCCACGATTTCTACTGGTGTAATTATTTATTACCTGTGATTTTACCACATTTCAATAAAACTTTGAGTTTAATCACAAACAAACACGAGATGTCTAATATTACATTAATTACACCTACATCCCAATGGGTTTAGGATTCTAGGACACTGAAGAGTGCATTGCTTTGTAAAACTATTTTCTGCGTATCTTACGTCATAATCCATAACATGATCAAAAGAGTTGTTGCGTTTATGCATGTATCGTGATGATTAATGGCTTTCCCTTGTCAACATCGGCATTGAAATTTGCCTCACTCTACTCTTGCTCTTCTCATTACACTTAACTTGTATCCTACTTTGTCGCATATTCATTGGCTTATCAACAGGATTTAATGATTCAGGATATATACATTAGCAACAACGCAGTTACTTTGTACTACTACTACTTAAGTAGCAATTTATATACCTATATTAATTACCTCCCGTCACAAATAAGTGAAGGAAGGAACATAATCTAATTACGAAACTACGCAAAACCGATGTTTCTGCTTCAGTCGTGGCGTGGCCTTGATAATCGATTTCGATTCATCAATGATCTCTGCCCTTTCATTAATTGATAATGGAAGAGAGTAC
Source organism: Tomocerus nigrus (assembly GCA_019776505.1). Lineage (NCBI taxonomy): Eukaryota > Metazoa > Arthropoda > Collembola > Entomobryomorpha > Tomoceridae > Tomocerus > Tomocerus nigrus. The sequence continues at coordinate 6,031 of JABASI010003748.1, forward strand.
CTTACCTATAGTAGATAAGTAAGTTATCTTGCGAGTAGAATACAAACCCCTTACCTATGTATATCACATTCTAGTTGAGGAAGGCGAACCTTTATTGCAAACATTAACGTTTTTGCGAGTAATCACAACTTTTATGCTTGCATCCTATACACCGTGTAGTTTTAGATGCTTTATCTTTGTGAAAGTTTCAAAGCTTCACTCAAAAACTTGTTTGGAGAATGGAGAATAGGGGACTGATACAGAAAATAGAAGAAAAACAAAACTTGTTTCTCGAATGAATTTTGCCATTGCCTTACTCAACAAAAGGAAGTAGGAATTGTTTCCAGGATGAATAATTCCCATTTCAGTGTCAATTAATTCTACAAAGCAATTGGCAATTACCACTGTACTTATATACTTAATTGAGTATGAAATGAACCACAAATCCTGTGCATTATTATTAACGAACTACTTATTTATTGCATGACTAAGTAATTGCTAATCTGATTAATACTTAATGCTACTCAACAACGTTAGGAATTAAGTTGTTTACAACATATTACGATGAAAAATAAGATATTATCGACTTGGTTCAGGATACAATTATGTCAACAAAGATTTCAACGTAAACTTCAAAGGCATATAACTCGGAAAGTAGAGCAACCGCACGGATTGGCTTACAAAAGATGAGAGTAGCTACCTAAGTATAATAGGAGAATATGGTCGCTAATAAATTCCTTTTATCATCAATACTTATTGCGTCGCGTCGTTGACTAGTGCCTATAGAAAGTTAATGAAGAGTATAACATAAACAGCATTAGTTTACGCTACATTAGCAAAGTGTAAGGGAAAAAGTTTAGAGGGGCATATTTCAATAACCGGAGAAAAATACATAACAAGAGCTCATAAATGAATTGACGATGTCATAAGGAGAGATGAAGTTGCTTTACGTACCGTTTTGTCACCCAGATGTTTAACAACGCAAGGAAGATAGGCAGTTTGTCCCACGAAAACTGTCGTGTTGTATTTAATGGATTCTATATATGGTGCAACGCCAGTTGAGCCGCCGTCGTTTCCTTGTAGAGAGAACGACAAACCTTAAAGATAAAAAATCCCTTATTTATAACACTGTTAATTTTATTGTATTGCTAAAACATTAGCTACAGTAATCTGTTCACATACATCATCCACACAGTAAAACTCACGTGTGTTTATTCTATTGAGTATAAAATTAATATTTTTCAAATTAAAGTTCAGCAACAGGAACAGACTAACACTCCATAAGTTTTTAATGTCGGTTTGAGTCTCACTATTCTGCGAGAACCTAAAAGCCGAATGTACCTCTAATTTATGCCCCATGGGATTTCATGACAAAAACATTTCTAAACATGAACGAGTTAATAATCCATGATAATATACATGTTAGTTTTCAGTTTGTAACACTGGTGGCTTATTTTTTGCTCTTAACCTGTCACGACTTCGGAGATACAGCCTAGAAATAATAAAGAGATTGAATTTCACTAGTAAAAAATTAATAAATTGTTGGAGCCAGTTGGTGAGGCAGAAGATGGAAGCGTCAAGCTCTACGTTCCAAGTCAAACCATTAAATTCTTTACGAAATTTGACTGTATAAATATATGTTGGTGGATGAATGAGGAGGCCAGAGATTTTGTTTGAGATTCATCATCGTAAGTAGCACATGTGCATACAAATCATGAATAATTCTCAGATCTGTAAAATTGAGATGGAATAAGTGCAAGTGCACATGCCCTCCTATAGTACAATATAAATGTAAACGACAATGAGTCAACGTCAAGCAGAGACGAGAGTCTTGTGGTTTCCTTTTCCTTCCCTCTCCTTTCTCTGTGATGATCATTGTCCCTTCTTTCTGCTTTTTGTCTGTCTACTTTCCAGGTTGTTTTGCTATTTACGTATCTTATTGCCTTATAGCCCCTACGCATTAACTTCGTGTCTGTTTCTGTCTTTGTTACGTATTTATAATATTTCTCTATTATTATTGCGGTTTACTTGGGGTAAGGAGGGATTCCGTGACAAAATTACCAGGACTTACTATCCCTTGAGATAATCTTTCATATTATGTAGGTACATAAATAATGGGACCACATTGAATATCACAAGGGACCAGGAAGATGAAACATATTGCTGTTTTTGTAAGCAAATGTTATTATGCGACTTAGGTTTAGGATTAAATTGCATTTGCGTCACGTACAAACAAACCAATTCCTCAGAATTATTAGCTTCGAATAAATGTAGACATAAAAGACATGTGGGTAGGTAGCAATTGTGCAGCTCTTGAGAAAATAGGTAATGGCATAAGTCAATCTATGAGAAGGAAAACGTGAATTTATAATGTACATTTGGAACTTTTTGTTGCACGATACAAATATTATCTTTGGAGTGTAGAGCATTTTCTGAGGTTTTAAATGTGCACAGCTACATAAATTTTTGTGTCTAAATAGCTTCAAGTGAAAACAGAGAGGAGTGCAATATATCATAATGTATGGCCGCTATTAATTATGTAAACTTACTAACAAACTCACGCAATCGCTTAATGACTATGAACCGTATATTCTATGTACTTCTTAGTTATTGCAAAGGCTAAAGTTTCGGCTACTGTTTTAGCTAATATTTTATACAGAATATTGTATAAAATTATTAGACGAAAATACGTAAGAGTTATGCAAACACAAAATAAGTGCATATAGAATGCGTATCTGTATGAAGTAGAAGTGGGATCGTAAGTAGACCGTATATGAAGTAGGTGCCGTTCGTTGTAGGGTATAGTAGCACGTTCTTTGATTTCTGTCACGTCAAAAGATTTTTGTCTCGACTTATGTCAAAGATAATCTGTTGCAGATAGATATGGATTGTTTGTTTCCGATGCATCTCACATGAGAAATGGGAATAAAGTTGCACGTTAAAAGAGAACAAGGAATTCTTGTATTCGTATCGGAACGTCTACTAATTGCAAGTTGACATGATAAGTGACAAATACAGGAAACGTCAAATGTGTTCTATGGAACTTGTGGAAGATGAAGAAGAAGAGTCGACAAGGCAGATGGGGGAATCGAAGCATAATGTCATATGCAATGGTTCTTTCCACCACCGCCCGCCACACGTGAGGGTTGAATTGAAAGTGATGAGACGCCGAAAAAGGAACACTTAAAGTTACATTTTGTACACTGTGTAGTATCATTGTGTATCTTTTCTGGCAACTTTGCTCTGTAGCTCAACCGGACAGAATAGACAGATTGACAGGCTCATCAGAATCGCAACGAAGCATTTTACAAAACCCACTTGGTTTCATTTTCAAAGAGAATAGAAAGAGTGGAATGTATGACATTTCCACTTCTCTCGTCTCCCAACTCCTATTCCTCTCTACTCTATTATAAAGCTCACTTTGTGGAAAACAACATCACATTTACATATTTTCTGTTGATAGTATGTAGGTAATGTAACCTAAACTGGAGGTTACGTGCTCAACCATCTTGACTTGAGTCTCTAAGGACGGCGAGACTGTCTACATAAATGCATACCTACATACTATTAGTAAATACATATGCAGCCAGCCAGAGCAAAGCAGAGCCTGGATGGATATACTATGCTAACTGTAACTGTATGCATTGCTTGCATATGCATATGTACACAAAATACAAATGGCAAGGGGAGAAACAAAGCTAAAATGCTAAAAGTCTGCAGTCTAAGTAGTCTTTCCGAAAATTGGCAGAAAGAGAATGCTCGGCAAAAGAGAGATATTTAACCAAACTCTAAATATCCTCTATGCTATTTTGTTTTCACTGCAAATTGCAAACTCTTTCCTTCCTTCAAGGTACAGAACCAGAAGACAAATATTTTCCTACTTACGTATCTCCACTTTACATTAACTTATAAACAGAGCACTCGTTCAACTACTACTTGTCAGTTGACATTACATTATATTATAATATATGGACAGTCTAATGTTTCCTGACTTACAAACACATTTCTGAAATGCACACTACTCAACCATTATTATCTTTTCCTCTGCAGGAAAATTAAATAACCAAAGGGAAAACAGGACACAAGTAAACTTTGCCCCTCAAACTTTTATAAACAGTTTATAATGCAATATAATTAGCTACTTAGCGTTTGCTTTCTCTCTAAGCATAGCAAATAGTGGCATAATGCACAGTTATACATTTCTGCATCAGTAGAATCAGTACTTGCTATAAAAGCTAAACATTTAAATACAAAATATATCTCATTATTGTTAAACTCACCAGATTTTCACTGTTGGGAAAAAACAATAAAACATTGATGCTTTCAAAACAAAATTCTTGAGTAAATACAAAATTATAGTCTATATAGGTTTGATGATGGTAAGAAAACAATTTGCTATTTTTAAATTGTAAATAATATAAAATGTTCGTAAAAATAGAAATGAATAGAGGCACGTTGTATGGGCGTAATCAGAGAGTGTATAAATACAGTTATTCATTTCGCAGTTGAAATTAGAATGAAGTGTCTTGTCTTGCTCTTGTTTTGAAAGCTTAGCATTCCTTTAGGTGAGCTGAAGAATTTCAAAACTTTGACGGTTGAAATGATCTAATAAGATGATACTGTGACATAAATAGGAATCATCCATATGGCATAACGTATCGTATTCTAAGGACTCCTGCTCTGATTGCCTTATCTGTTGAGGGGGCTGAGCATGGCAATAGATTATCTTATTCAGATTCGGAGATTCATCTAGCTATTTAAGTTTGTATTGCATTACATTACAACGTTATTATATTACGAGAAACATTAATATGAAAAAGTCCTGTACATAGAGTTGTGATAATATATAGCGTACAACTATCAATATCAATGCCTGTGTGTAAGAATTTAAAACAATGGTGACATGAAATCCATTTGGGAACAATGCCAGTAAGTGAGGATGGCCCACTCTAAAATTAGGTCTCCTCTTCTTCTTAGTTACTATTTTCTTTCTCTCTTACTATTTAACTTGAAGATTGCAATTGCATGGGTTACCTAATTCTCTTGACTATGCCCAACTCACTTTCCTCATCTGATAGTGCAAAGCCAAGCGTAGTATTTAGCAGTGAAATATACAAAGGGAAACCAGCGTCAACTGCTTAACTTTGCTGTTCTTGTTCAGAGAGGCGAACTTAAAATACTGCACAAAGTATTTCCTACGCTTGTGTTTTTAGTACACATGAAGATGGTCTGAAGAAGAAAGAGGACTGTGTCGCAATTTTATCTATAAAGTCCAACTCCGTTTTCCTATCAGTGAACATATCAGAACTGTGCTATTTATTTCATACGAGACTCTTGCAAAAGGTTGGAATAGAAACTAACGAGTTAGCTTCATTTATTTGTTTGGCTTAGTTTACGTTCAGTTTCAGCTTCTTGCTTTGAGGAGAACGAAGATGATGACATGAAGACTATTCAATAAGAAAGAACTTCAAGCAAAATCCAATGCTATAACTCAACTTGAGGCATTATATTTTCCTTGTTTTGTTTGGCTGTCCTTTCCTTTGCCTTTCATTGCATCACCGCACCACACATATCATTAGGACACCAGAATTTACAAAATTATGCCTATACACTACCAGTCGCTATATACCCTGAAAAAAGTTTTCAATTAGAAATGCTTATTAGATACTTCGATTAAAACATTTAGTAAAGTACCTACCTTCCTACCACTACGGAACTAATTCATAATATTATAATAATGTCACTAGTACAGACATAGACACATTGCAAATACGTCTCAGTTATTTCTATTATTTTGAACACTTTTGGCAAATGACTCTGCTGGGCCATGGACTTTTATTTTTGCGAATCAAGTTCTCTTGAGTATAGACATATTAAAGGACAGAAATTGCATATATGCATAAGAAGTAAGTACTACAAAGGTATGTCGAAACTATTATAGCAATTGCAATAAAATAAATACACTTCTGTCTGCCTCAATAAACAAAAGAGCAATACTAAGATCACACTCCGCGTGTGTATCTCTGTGTGTGTCTGAGTTGAATTGGCTGCCTTTGTGTTTACACAGGTATTTTATTGTAACGGGGAAGAGTAATGGCAGCTTTGAGAAATGGGACGGTTTTACTGTAAACAACTACGTTCGTAAGATGAATAAACTAGATTTATACAACTACAGAATTAGAAATAGAATTGTTAGATTTCACTCAGTTCATGCATAGAAGTGATAGTAATGGCGGCTGTAGCCATTTGTTATGGCATCTATTGCGCAAAACTTGTTTTAGGCAGTTACACCCACTTTTGACGATTTCAGCAGTAAAGACTTTGTTGTTAGTGTAGTCGGAATTGAGTATGTACTATGTTTTAGGCTTTAAAGCCAAAAAAATGGCAAATTATCTAAATCATCCTGAAAATGTCAAGGTCAAAGTAACCCTAGACTCTAGACCCATTTAAGCATGATTTGCTATTTCTGGAAATGCTGTACCCTCTTTTATTCTGTACGTGTCTTTGGACATGTTTTCCTCTTCCCTTCTTTTTATTTTTGAGATGTATCCACTGTTTAAAGTACCAATTTAAACAAAGGTATTACAAAATTGAAGCAATGACAATATTGACATGCAAAACATGATTCCAGATTTTTAGGATGTCCCATTGCTATTTTTAGGTTTAGTATAATAACCCTGTTTGTGGCAAGCTTCTGTATCTGTCGAAATTGAAAAATCGTTGCTGCGTTGTACACACGTGGATATAACAGACTTGGTTAGATAATATTTAACAAATTGAAATGAAAACTCTTTACCCGACGGAACTTCAATTTACATTTAGCATTCCTTACGTAAAAATGTCTATAGTTTCCTGTGTCGTTGATGAAGAGCCTAATCAATTTCCAGGAAGACAAGAAACGAAGTGGCCCTTGTGACAGATAATATAGAATATCTGTAGTCGAAAGCAATTAAAGAAGGTTGTCAGAGGAAAATATACGATGCCTACATACGTGCATAATCAACTAATCAGGTTCACAACAACAAACATAACAAATATATTCAACACAAAAGGCAATAATATTGAAATTCCAAGCGTTATTAAGAAAGGCTATTAGAAGAATGTCGTAGCATAAGCAAAAAAGCTTATAGAAACCTTTAACTGGGTCATTGAATGTATAGTAGATTTTATGGTGACACACTTTAGGATCTTGTTGGTTCTCTCGGGCTAATAAATAAAAGTATCTATAAGCATATTATTTCCATCGAATCTTTCTATAGTTAAGTAAGATAACAACATATCTTGACTATCTAAAGGTTTAGTTTGGCTCTACACATTTGTCTTTTAGTTATAGTTTCACAGTTTCACATGCAGACGTAGTAGAAGCAAAGCGAATGTGTTTAATTTGCAGTAGAAGTTGAGTCTATGAGTTTTTCGTAGGAGTAGAGATGAGCTGCTAACACTGTACAGATAGTTGTAGAATGTTTCTCTGCTCTTTTATGTATTTGGCTGTATATTCCGCAAAGCAAAGTGAAAAGGATTTTAATACGGCGATTAAATGAGATTGCATTCTATTAGACTGTACTATAACTCTTGAACTCATACATCACTCTGATCGAGCTGGCGTGGCGAGGAAAGAAAAAGAATAAAAATTTCTCGCTTAAAGTATGTACGTGTATTTCATTTTCTCGAGTTCCTTCTGTTTTCTTCCTGTCCTCATCCTGCCGACTACTTTTTTCATTATAATGCATTTCTTTTCCTTGCGTGAACCTGGCTAGTCTACTAGAGAGCTGCTGAGTCGAGTCCCTTACTAGATATTGCAACAAATGAGTTGATATGCACTACTTTCATCCAAGACTAAATTACTAACATAAGGAAGAAGCTAAATAGTTAGTATATCATTGAAGAATAAAGGGACGTTAGTTTGAGAGATTCGAGAAAGTAGGTTCTGAGAATCGGCCGAGAAGTTGGAAGTGTTTGGCCTTGCTTTCTGCTCAGATGAAGTATGCATAATAAATTGTTTCAAGTGTAGGAGTTAGAGCTCTCAGTCTCACAGTGCATCTCATATTGAAAAAATTCATCCTTTCTTTTCTCTTTCTCACTCTCTCATTCACTTCCATTTCTATTCTAATTGAAATGAATTCAAAGAAGAGAGATACAGAAAAGATCCAGAGACAACCAAAAGTCTTTCTTATGCCTTACTACTTTTTCCCACTCTCCTTTCCTCCCTTTTACTATCTACAACTGCCTGGATTGTCTTTCGGTTTCCCAGCCTGGCGTAGCGTGAACAAACGATATAAAATTGAATTGGATTTAAATTGGCCCCGTCCCGTCTGTCTCACTTCCAGCCCAATCTGCAGCTATATCACAAGAGAAAGGGCTATATGTAGCTAGCGTATCAGTCAGAGAGAACTGGATAAAGTGAAAACCTAATGTAAGCTAAAGGCAAGTCAAGTCAGCTGAAATGAAGATGATGATTTAAGGTGGAAATATGGTAATTTTTCTCCTAAGCTCTTCTATTTCTAATACGCATTCATTTATTCACTCAACTTTAACTTTAATACTTACTTACAGTTTAGTTTACACTTACTATTACCACTTAATATCTGTATTGGCACCAGTTGGGCTACTATTCACCAACAACTATAAGCACCGCCACGAGAAGCACAAGGAGGATTAGATGGGAATTTGCAACCTGGCAAAGAATTCCCATTCCATTCACTCCCACCGTCTGTCCGCGTTTATATAGGCACGACTACTACACTAAATACCACAACATCCACTAGCTACCTTAAAGGATTCATGCGTCTATGTACCATAATGCCCTACACATCATGTGCTGCAAAATTAAATTCCTATCACATAATATGCCTCTATAGAATAATAATTGTGTATTACCTGTATATATTTATAGATATCACTAGAATTCGAAAGATCTTTTACCAGTGAAAAATGCTGTAATAAGGCTTCTGCTCAGGAATAAAATTCCTATCACATAATATGCCTCTATAGAATAAAAATTGTGTATTACCTGTATATATTTATAGATATCACTAGAATTCGAAAGATCTTTTACCAGTGAAAAATGCTGTAATAAGGCTTCTGCTCAGGAATACGGTATGTTATTGAAGTTTTTTTTTACACTGTCGCATTTAATTGGGTAGATTTATCTGGGAAGCTGTAGCTGTTTCTCATTCAACAGATTGATATTTTTCATTGCGTAATATATTTCTCACATTTACTAACACTATAGTGCAAGTATCCTTAAGGCTATCTCAGCCAATAATACTGTCTCATTTTCTAAAAAGGAATGTTGCATTTTACTAAATTAATCTTATAAAATTAGAATTTGTTAGTTTTGAGTTGGGAAATTGAACAATTCAGACAAATTGTATTCCTACGTCAAAGTAGATTAAACAGTTGTTTTGCAAAAAAAGAATCCAATACATGCATATTATGTAGGATTGAAATTTATAGTTAGCGTTACGGCAATTTCAGTGCCGAGGAATTAAGACTATGAATCAAATATTAACTACAGCAGTAAGTGCAGGTTCATTGGCGTCAATTTTAAGTACCTAGTTTATGTACATAATTAAGGCCCGACTTGGCTGAAGTTGCTACATACTGCGATGAATAACAACAGGGCGAGAGAGTGTAC
>JABASI010003749.1:0-15644 GCA_019776505.1 Tomocerus nigrus
AACAATACATTAAAAATGCGATTTGCCTTGTTTGTCTTGTCTTTCTTTGTAACTTAACTTAGAGTAAAAAATATTGAGATTTCCATATAAGTAGGGTAATATAATAGTTATATTGTAGTAAGTACCTACTGTAATTATGATAATAATATGTGATGATTTTTAAAGGTTTGCTGTCCTATCGGTCATACTGGAGCTATGTTCTCGTGGAGACATTGCTTGATTTCCGTGGCGTGATCTCCATTAAAGATCTGTGCAATAGGACTTCTATTGCAAAAGCGGATGTTATTTCCACGTTGAAATCTCTTAACTTGATAAAATACTGGAAAGATCCACATTCCCTCTCGGTGACCCCCGCACAAGTAGCGGAGAGTGCTGAAAATGAAGGAGTTACTTCGCCCAGTTTGTTTGTCGATGTCAGCTGCTTGCGTTGGACTCCTCCCAAGAAAAATTGATGACTACGCTCCACCCAGGAGTCGTCTACGAGTTGTTGCAGTTTCCGTGCACAAAAATAGGAATTGGCCACATTAGGTATTTGAAAGTCCCGGAAAGAGTGAAATGTTTAATTGAGTGGGCAAAATTTTAAAAATCTCGTTGTTTGAAAAATGTTTAATTGTGTCTGTAATGTGTTTGTACATGGTGTTGTTTGTAATTGATGTAATTCTTGTCCTACGAAAATGCATGTTGTTCTGCATGAAAAATGTTTTATTCAATTCAAATTCGTGGTGCCAATAATCCCATACGTTTGTGAATTATTCATCCTACTAGAGGAAAAAAAATTTTTTAATGTTATTCCCACTTATATAACCGACGATCTATAGACAAGTGAATCCAATTAAATTCGTTTCAAAATTGTCAGTTAACAAGGTAAGGAAATGAAGGTGGCAAACAGTAATACAAGGGGTTGGATACCAACATACCGAAATTGAATGATGGAAAATTCCAAAACTATGATGAAAACAGATTGGGAAGATTTGACGTTTTACCTTCTATATTTTAACTGAAAATTGAATCTTAAAACGATATGTAGGTATATGGAAACATCTCCTATGAAGTGTAGATTGTTAAGTTTATAAATGTAACGTGAGTCATTATCCCATTACGTGGGCCTATTTATAATATATTTCAGTTTTAGAGTGTATTGAATTTAGTTTACGAACATATTCCTGTGAAGTAAGATTTAATGTGAATTTTAATTGTAGAACAGTATGTCAAATGTGAACATCTAAATGTATAAAATATTGCATATTCATTATTAGATTTCCTGTTCAAAAAAGGAAAGAAGATAAATATATTCTCTGTTTATTGGCTATCTTCTCGTAGCATTCAAATGATAATCAAAACTGTTTAAATGGAAAATTGTGTGCTGGGCATTTGTACTGAGGTATTGAAGTAATTGTATTTATCTGACGCCGTCAGAAGAAGGATAGAGGAAGAAATCAAAGCTAATGGATTGTTAATGCCGATCTAATAGTTAACTGCGAGTGTTGATCTTGATGAACGGTCCCAAGCACAGGGTATACTAAAACGTCTTAGTTTACTTTTAATATATTCTACTCATAGTCAATTTTGTTCAGTCAATCTATTTAGAATGATAAGTATAGCATTTGTTATCTTATTATATAGGGATTTATTTTACATTTTCATTGTAACGTTTTTACGTGTTAATAACTGCTCTAGGGCATTCTAAATGTATCAAACAAAAGCTAAATAAAAATGGTGTATTAAAATACAAGTTTCAAAATGGTTTCAGTAGATACTTATTTTATAAAAATCGACGCCATACAATAGTTGCTAACCTGCGGTAGTTGCAGTCCGTTCACCTATAATAATATCATCTTTGAAATAGCACAGCCAGCTTCAAACGTTTATTAGCGTGCAGACTTTTTGGGGCATAAGTAATATACTGATGTCACGCATAGGAATCCAAGGATGACTTTTTAAGCGCGAATATGAAGAACAAATAGAATATTGTAACTTGCTCATTGACTTACGGAAATAAAGTTGAAAGTTTGTAAAACTCTGAAATCAATAATAATAATAATAGTTACAAATAAATAAAATAGAAAGCAAATGTGAAAATGAATCTTTGCTCCAGAAACATAATCAACCATGTGCTGTGGAAAGTAAATAAATCTGGATTGAATATACGTCGGTTTTTATCCATTTCGAGAAAGTAAGTTAACCATGATTTTGGTTGTTTTCTTATACTAAAAATTTTGAAGCTGTTAATACACAAAATCTATAAATCAAAATTATAATATACCCGTGCATTTTATGAAATCAATTTTAGAGACGGTTGGGAAAGTGTAATTGGCTTAGAAGTACACGCACAAATTCAGGCTGATTCGAAACTCTTTTCTCCGGCTGGGACATTTTATGGAGCACCTGTAAATACTCAAGTAGCATTATTCGATGCTGCTATTCCAGGAACACTGCCTGTACGTTCATTTAAATATTATATCTCTATTTTATATAGGACTTAATTGGTGCGCGTACATGTTATTTTGTTTGTATTGTCCTATTGTTCCAAAAATGAGGTTGAAATTGTTTGGCGAGCAAAATATGGTTGATGGTAGATGAAATAAATTGGTAGTCAGATGGGTATATACAAATAGCAGAATGAATATTATCAGAATGAAATCCATATATTATAAGTCTCTTCACAAAAAATATTTGATCATCCTTAAACTTCTAATGTACTTTAATTGTATATTACAGATAATAAACAAAAAATGTGTAGAAGCTGGTGTACTAACTGCCCTGGCTTTATCTTGTAACATCAATCCAATTTCTGAATTTGATAGAAAACATTATTTCTATGCCGATTTGCCGGTAATGCCACTTAAGTACCTCTGCTTATAAATGGAAATAATTTAATTAACGTGTACTGGTTTTCTGCAGGCAGGCTACCAAATCACGCAACAAAGAAAAGCTATTGCTAACGACGGAGAATTAGAATTTGTTGTCTACACTCCAGGTGTTCATAAGAAACCGTACTATTGCAAGTCAAAAATTCAGCAGCTACAGTTAGAGCAGGACAGTGGGAAAAGTCTGCACGACAATATCGAGGAAAGGTTTGATAAAAAATAAATAACTGTGACGGTATATTCAGGGAACAAAAAAGCAATACATTTTATTTTTTTAGAAAAAAGTAAAATAGCAACGTTTGTTAAAAAGCAATGCATTTTATACTTTTTTGCTATTTACTTTTCATCTGCAAGTAAAGTAAAAGCCAACGGGGAAAGTAACTGATTTGACCGCTACATTTGACGGGCAAATATTAACTATAAAAAGCAAAAAAGGCAGTCCTTTTTACCTTTTGTTGTTTTACATTTGTACAAAAAGACAAAAACAAAAAATGTGTTTTTTAGTTCCCTGGGTTTAATATAATCATACAACGGACCTGGTGGCTCAAGCACGTGTTCCTAACCTGTGTGTAATTGTTTGGTAGGAGCCTTATAGACTTAAACCGAGCTGGAATAGCTCTGATGGAAATAGTTTTTGATCCTGATTTGAAGGATGGCGAAGAAGCCGGGGCTCTAGTCAAGGAGTTGATGCTTATACTTCAATATTTGCAAACATGCAATTGCAAAATGGAAGGTACGAATCAATTTTTTTTAAATCACTACATTAAATTTAGAAGGGCTGATCAGTTACATTTTACAGAGGGCTCACTTCGTGTTGATGCCAATATATCTGTCAACAAAATTGGGGAGGATTTAGGAACAAGAACGGAAGTAAAAAATATCAGCAGCATTCGTTCTTTAGTAAACGCAATAGAGTATGAAGTTCATCGACAAATAGAAATTCTTGAAGGTGGTGGAACTGTCGTAAATGAAACCCGATCTTATGAAGCAGAATTCAAGAAAACTGTGTCCATGAGAGACAAAGAAGTCTTGCAGGTCTGGCTTGTCACTTTACATATATTTACATATGTTGCCGTTTCTATTATAACTCGGTCTGTATTAAAACAAAAAGATAATTTAATGCTTTCTAGTAGTAATAAGCGTTTTAAAAGCCAATAATTAGGCAACTTTGTGTCTTAATACTTATTTGGGATATTAATCCATCCCGAGTTTCAATACAATCTGTTACGTAAGACTAGTTTAGCTAAAATATTTAAGATTTTGCCCTAGTTGTGTTTCAAATGACAATTACTTGTGCTATTTATAGCACAAGTGTGTATGCAATATGTATTTTTGAAGCATATTATAATATAGTAATTAATACGTATTGATTTTCTTAAAGTTCGGATTGAGTGATTAAATACACAGGGCAGGGCTCCATGGTGATTTAAGTTGCTTTCGCTACGTTTTCCCAGGGGTTATACGGCATATCGAACTGAAAAGCTGGATATTTTTAACCAGTTTTAGCTGAATGAACCATATACCCCCAGAAAAACTTAGCCATTGCAACTGGAAGCATTGAACAGGCACTGAAGCAACAGGCACTGAAGCCGATTAAAAATATGTATTTTCAATAAAGCCAATCAATAACCGCAATATGAATTTCGAAATAAGAATTTTTGACATACACTCACGAGTAGACAATTAAAAGAGGAGATTCCTTGAAATTGTTATAAAGTCTGTCATCTACGGTCGTAGTACTTTGTTTCCTGGAGACATAATTTCTACCATTTTTGTTTATTTTCCTGACATTACATTGGCGGTCCATGTATTACCATGCCCTGCCCACAATTCAATTACTTTATAATATTTCATCGGTACATAGTATAAATGTTTTTGTGTTTAGGACTACCGTTTCATGCCGGAACCTAATCTTCCACCTCTAAGATTAATTGATGGTACTGATGAATCCATTCAAGAATATAGCAATGTGATCTGCATTTCAGAAGTTCGAAAACGTATGACAGAACTGCCTAATATGAAGCGGAAAAGATTAATAGATTTAAACAAAGTGAGATTGGAAGAGGCAATTGTCATTGTAAATACACCTGGCTGTCTTGATTATTTTAACGAAGTTATCAGTTTCACACCTCCTGAAAACGTTAAGAAAGCATCGAATCTTATAATAAACGAGCTTCTAGGACTTTTAAACGATGCTAACTTGACATTGCTTGAATGGTATGTCCATCACAGAAATATTTCACGCGCTTGAATCAGAATTGTCCATTTTAACAGTGTTTGTACAATGACTTTTCTTTTAGCCCTGTGAAGCCAGCAGATATAAGCAGCATTGCGCATCTATCGCTATCTGAGAAAGTAAACTATGAAAAAGTGAAGGAGTTGTTAAGCACTCCTAGTTAATGGAGATCCACGGTCGCCTCAAAAGGTTCGTATTTTTGAAATAATTGTTTAATGACTAAAAGTATTTCTATGGATAACATCTTGGTGATACGTGGCAGTTATTTCAAATTCCAATTGCAGATTGTAGAAGACGAAGACTGGCTTCAGATTTCCGACGAGAGTGAGATTGAAAATATTTGCTTAAAGGTTATCAAAGACAATCCAAAAAACGCAAACAACTATCGAACTAAAATTGACAAAAGAACGAAATATTTAAGAAAATTGTTGGGAGCAGTTAAAAGTGTTTCGAATGGCAGATGTAACATGGGCAAAGCAGCTTATGTTATGCAAAGACTTTTGGAATCGTCTGAAAAATAAATACTGTTTTTACTTGTAGAACTCTTTTGTACTAAGAAAACCTTAATATCGAAATGAACCGTGAACAAAATTCTGTATTCAATATATAATTTTCATTAATATATTTTCATCATTGTTAGCCATCTAGTCCTCACTTGCTCATTTCATTGCTGATAACTGATCAGTTCTTGCATCACGAAGGAGAATACAAGACATTATATGCTAATGATTTATGAAATTTTTTAAAAATCCCAAACAACGGTGAAATTCTAATCACACCCCACCACCCCGTTGAAAATATTTCTATCACCTCTCAACTTCTTCTTGTCACTTAATTGCACCTGTAACTTCTTTCTAGGGTTCCACTATGAGTTTCAAGTTGAATGTAAAGAACTTGTAACTGCTTTCCTGAAAAGTTCTTTAATTTCCATAGGTACTTGGACTGCAGGTTGAATGACCGCTCCAGAGTGTTGAGAGAGTTTAGAGCACTTACTTACAGTTTTCCAATCACAAAGGGCAAAAATTTAGACATTTTCGGTTACAGCGATAAGAAAAAATGCAATCATGGCACGAAATTGAGTCATTCTAAGCAGTTTTATAATGAAGATAGGTGTATCGTGTATCATATAATTATAGTTATGTCCTTGCATTTATATGTGATGCATGGGGACGGGGAGAATGGGAATTGTATAAGGCCCGCATGTTTATTAACCAATAGCATAGCCGACAGCCGTCACGCATCAACAATCTTTTCCCATGTTGTCTCTATTTAATTAACCTACCGTGATTATTTGGCTAAGCAAGAATTTTGAGAATTTAAATGCCTCCCTGACGTCTGAATACATCAGAAATGATTGTAATTTATATCGTTGGGGCTCTTCTAAGATAATTATAATTATATATTCCATTAAACGGAATCTTGATAATAGTTGAAGGAGCAGGCAAGGCAATGCTTGTCATTAAACTTACCTCTGACCTACTACTAGTCTGATGTAATAGATTTTTAGCTCCGTTCAAGCCATGTATATGTATATACAGCATTGAATTTGTTGATGGGATGGATTAAAGGAGACTAGTTACTAGTGGATCGTTTTTGGTTGGAAAAGTTGGAATGCAATTGCCCAGGATTGTTTTCAACAAACACTGGGCATTGCCTTTCAATCAGCGAACGCATAGGACAAGACAAGAAGTAGCTCATTATTATTTCAGAGTGGACTCACTTGTCACCCTGCCCCTGCCCATTATGTTCTATCAGTTCATTATAAGAACCCTTTGAAAATAAAAGCTCTAGATTACACACACATTGTCATTGTCATTTGTGCACACTGCCCAATATTCGGGTGGAGACGGAGATAGCGAGACGAGAGCAATCAGCCATACTTACTTGAAGGCTAACTAAATGCACTGGTGCGGTTAAATATAACATCATGTGTGCCCAGAGTGCCCGTGCCCACATCACAGTCCCCGACCGTCCACTCTGTTTCCACCGACCAGCCAGCCTCGTTGGAAATTGCTAATGTATGTAGATGGCTTTATGGGATTGATTGATGGAGAAATAAATTGACTTCCCTCCCGTTCCTTTCTTATCTTATTGGCTGTTTATGCCAACGGCATTCCGTAATGCTTGTCGTCTGTCCGTCCGAACAATCTTCAACCAATGTCTCTCTCTCTCTGTAACTGTTAATAACCTCAATAAATCTAAAACGCCAGCAACTAATAATTGCAAAATAACATTTCGTAGTTTATCTTGTGATTACACCATTTGGCACTGTAAGGCTTTAATTGCTTCAACTCACTCAATATTCTTTAATAAATGGCATCCAATTGTTTTAATGTAGTAAGTAAATAGTAACGGCAGTCTTAAGCTGGAGGTGTGCGTTGTTCAAGGCGACTCCCCTGTCTATTATCTGTATACCTATGCAATTATTCCTGTCTTTTTTTGCGAAAAAAGTTTCAGCTCCTAAAATTTTGGACCTACCAAGTCGTTGTTGGTCTTCCTGGAAACTTTCTGGACAAAGTAGCAATCTTTTTTTCTCACTTTGGTTTCCTATTTGAATATATAGCAAAACAAACGTAAAAGACAGTTATATCATCATATCTCCGAATAAGAAACCAAAGTCAGAGAAAGAAGGTTGCTGCCATACCTAGCTTCTCATAATTCTTTGCTGCAGACTTAGAAAAAAGCACTTGCTTGCTACTATATTGCAGTTAGCGACAGAAAAGATGTATTTTTGTGTAAAGAGGGCAAGAATCAAGTTGTCATTTGGAGGATTACTGGAAATGTACAATAGGCCTGGAGAAGGGAAGAAGATGATGGGATCGTAACGAGTTTTGTGTCTGTTATTATTATCTGTGTGTATGGGAAGAACGATGAAAGGAGATTTGGGTCGGACGGAGTTGGGCGATTGCAACTTCTTTTGACTGTCTCACGTTAAAATAGATTAGGGAGGATGACGGTTGTAGATCAGATAATGGGATGGCATGTTATGTTTTGTTATGTACTGTAATGCCACGTTATGTCGGCAATATAATGTTCTCCGTCTATTGTATCGTGTGTGTGTGTATGCAGTAATGTAGTGTGTGTGTGGGATTGCTGCAAGTTGAGTTGAGTCAGAAGAGTCAGTCGCCCCAAAAGCCTGCAATTTATTATGAAGTGAGATTGAAGTCAAGTGAGCGAGAGAGGAAGGTCGACGGGTACGGGTTCCTGCTTATTCCGGGATGGTAGAAGAGCAGATCGAGAGAAAGAGAAGAGAGAGAGCCGAGAGAGGTAATAATAACGTACGTCTGTTGTGCTGGTTATAGAAATCGTGTGTCATTTGGCCCCTTTTAGTTGCCTTGTAAGAACTTTCTCTTTCTTCGACTTGTCCAAGTCAACAATGGAGTGCCATGCGATATTTGGCGTGGATAGAAAGGCATTGTATCTAATGTAATGTGTGTCGGTGTTTTATTGTTGTTTTGGGGGCGGGGATTGAGTGGTTATTTGGAGGAGATGGGCAAGGGGGAGGTGAGACGGAGCCATTCCTTTGGCTGAAATAGCCAATTTGAGATGTAATATGTTGAAATATTAAAGTCGTCCAGTTATTCCGAGCTATCGGGAAAAAATATACAGAGTCATTTATGCTCAGCGTAAAAATGACTTTGGTGTAATGTTCATCAATTTGAATGGCTTGCTTCTATTGCTCTGGGTGTCCCTTTTGGGACGGAATTATCACTGGCCCCAACGAACTCCGCCATCGAATTCTCTGTCTGTACAAAGTATCCATCTCCATCCATCCATCTGTCCGTAGACAGATCTCTCTGCGCTTTCTCCGCCACTCTCACTCATCTGCCCCACTCCTTCCACACTACACACTCACTCATCGCCAGCACTGCTTAATACTCACTCACCTCACCTAATCATATTACCCACATCAGTCTCACTCATAAATACTAGTAATATTCCCCCGTCCGTCCGTCCGTAGCTATTTACCAGAAATGAACAGACAGGCGGACCAGAGGACTCTCTATTGCCACTCGATGGATGGATGGACTACACACAGACACACAACAATAGTAACAATACATTATTTTACATCTCTCTAGCCCCATTCACCAATCTCTTTTATTTCTCCTCTATAAAATACTAGCTTCATTCGCAATAACTGCTTCTCCTGCCTCCGACTTGCAATTCCTTACTACAATCCTCACATCCTTTCCCTGTATGTCCGTCGAAATTTAATGGTTAACACGTCTATTTATCTTTCTACTCTTCCTCCAATCTCCCCAACTTATTTTTGGCTCTGTCCATCAAACTTTTTTC
This sequence comes from Tomocerus nigrus, assembly GCA_019776505.1. Lineage (NCBI taxonomy): Eukaryota > Metazoa > Arthropoda > Collembola > Entomobryomorpha > Tomoceridae > Tomocerus > Tomocerus nigrus. The sequence continues at coordinate 9,403 of JABASI010003749.1, forward strand.
CTTGTGCCCTATCACCAGTGACGGTGACTGCTACTACTCCACTTACCTATACATTTACCTAGTAATTTATTCATCCGACACACAATCCCTTCTAAAAGACGCCATTGCATTATTTTTATGATACATGGAAGTGTTACACCCACGCTAACGATATACAGTCTGTATGATATGCCAGTAGCATATTTTATAGAGAAAGCCTAGGTATATAATATTCTATATTATTTCCAGTTCATTACAATAGCATCACATAATAGGGATCAACGTAGGTAGACCTCATTTCTTTGGATATAGAAAAATCGAAATTGATTGGAATGCAAGTCTCTCTTCCTACACACAACAAAACATTTGCGGAAAACCATTCTGTGGGAACTTCCTTTATTCACATTGACCAAAAGATTTATTTTATTGCAATTCACACTTTAACACTGTCGGTCATTAAATATATGTAATTAGATAATTTGCGGACTATCTTAACTGTTAGTCCTTATAGAAATCTGCTGCTTCCCTCAGCAATCAAGAAAACGAAGATTGATTAAAATCCTCCTACAATTTGACGTTTAAAACGTAAAAATATAGTAGGATTTTTGGTAACCAATCGGCTCGCAGAGATCTTTGAGTGAGAAATAAGGTGACGATCAGAGAACAATGCTATCGCTCGCGACGTTTGCTTAGAGAAGAGCAATCAACAAAAAGTAGTACGGTTATCACAAAGGGCTCTAGGAGCCGATTATTGGCCCAAAATCCTCCAACACTTTTACGTTTAAAACGTAAAAGCGTTGAAGGATTTTTGGCCACCAATAGATTCAAAGAGCCCTTTGTGTGGTAAATAAGATGACGAACAGAGAACAATGCTATCGCTCCGCTCGCTCGCCCAGAGAGGAGCAACCAAAAAAAAGTAGTACGGTTATCACAAAAGGCTCTGGGAGCCGATGGGTGGCCAAAAATCCTTCAACACTTTTACGTTTAAAACGTAAAATGGAAGGAGGATTTTTGGCCGCCAATAGGCTCCCAGAGCCCTTTGTGTGGTAAATAAGATGACGAACAGAGAACAAATATGCTATCGCTCGCGAAGCTCGCTTAGAGAAGAGGCACTCCGTTGCGTTGTAGCAAAAGCAGTGAACCAATAATAGCGGGTCTCACTCTGACGAATAGCAACCGCTTTCAATTTAGGCTGTCCTGCATATAGACGAGAGCAGCTGCAGCTGGTGGGGAAGGTGTGTGTGTAGAAATGAGTGGTATGGGATGCTTCAAGTAAAAATTCTGAAAATATAAGTGGGCCAGAGTCGATCATTTTTATTGCTTGGTGACGATGGAGATCGAGGGAGGCGACGGCTCGGATCTGGTTTATTCACATCTTGGCAGTCTCACACAACACCAATAAGATGATACGCGGACGAGGAATTTTAAGGCCACGAAAGGCATGAATGCTGGTAGGCGAATCTCATTTTAAGGTTTTTGCAGTTAGGTAAGAGACACGAGTACACGTGACACATGACACAATTCATCAACATAAATATTGGCGAAAGCAATACATCGCATGGATTTTATTATTGTAAAGCATGTAATTGACGTTTTTCGTATGGTCATCCATTTTTTGTTAATACATTGGTTGCCTTATGAGATCATACAGGGCAACCAACGTATTAACAAAAAATGGATGACCATACGAAAAACGTCAATTGCTTCATTCGTGGTGATTGTTGTAGGGAGGAATTAAAGGAACATGAATAAGTGGAAACAGTAGTGATTTCATTAGTGATGCTACTGTTATGGACAGTTCGGACAGTAACAATAAGTAATGGATATTATTGCACCATTATTGAATATTATACGGTTGCATTTCTATAATCTAATGATAGGGATGATATAGGTACATACTTACGAGCATATTTCATGAAAATTGTGTGATTGTATAAGGATGGTAGTTATGAGATATTTCATGCCGCAAACTGTTATTTGGGGTCAGTAAATATGCATCTTTCCGAGTGTGTGTCGTCTTTGAAGTAAGCAGTGCAGAGAGTTGGCAGAAAGTGAATTATTGCATTTAAACGGCATAATATTTATGACAGTGTATGGAAAATGATATAGAGTCTGTAATTTACGTGCAGTGAGGTAGTTATGATAATATTATTATGCAGAGCGGTATGGGACTCACTCCCAAACAGCGTTATCCTTAGCTCTGTGCCTTGCATAATGCTCCTCTGATAATCTATAGAAAGTGTTTATGCGAATGTGAGAGAGTATTGAGTCTTGAGTCTATTGCGAGTGCGGGTCGGGTGAGTGATTGGAGTTGGTTGCTGGTAGTTGGAGCGCGGAAGGAAGAAGGCGAGCGAGTGTGTATTTCACTCGACGCTTTGCTTTGTCTCTGGATTCGGTCTGGTTTGGTCCTCCTGGTAAGTAGGAAGGAGAAGGAGTGAGTGAGTGAGTGAGTAGCGAGTCGTGAGTGTAGTGAGTAGAGTGAGTCGTGGAAGGCAGGCAGGGAGAGCGAGTGGTTGGTATAGTTAAGAAGTGCACTCACGACTCTACCTATGGCTTTTCCTCTCTCTCTTCTCCCGGCCCCGAACTCCGCCTCGTGAATTATTAATGGCTAGATCCGCTCCGCAGAAAAACCCGGGAATGGGCTCTAAAGAACCAACCGAGGTTCCCGTTCGCTTCTACTCACTCACACACCACGCTACTCTCCATCCATTCCAGACCTATCTCTATAGCCGACTTTCTCTATCTCTTTCACTCTCCACAACAGAGACGTCCCTATAATATTATGATTTGTTGTTACGCTCTCTATATCATCCCGCTCTTCTCTTTCTCCTTGTCAATGTCAGTCATGCCCGAGCCTAACTTCCTGTGCTCTAAGGACCACCTATAGGTACCCTATATCATATCTCTAGTACCTTCCAACCTCTACCTATCTTACTTTTTGTCCCTTTCATGTAATACTTGGAATGCAGGCAGCGGGTAGTTATTTACTACTTTCAAATCTGTCTATATCTATTCATTTAGACACAACTTCCTCTTCTGGAATTCCTCAACAAATCCACTTGGCTTTTGTTTGCATGGTCATAGTAGTACTCTAGCCTTTAGACTTTAGTCTAATATGAACCCGATTAATGGCATTAAGAAATGTGATCATGTACTCGTATTGCCACTTACGACTCCAACTTTTATTTACATAAATCACTTTGCTGTTTAAAATAAATTATTAATGTGCATTGCAGGTTGAAGGTAGACATGTAGACTGTAGACGCAATAAAAACATGAAATAATACAACAAAGTGTACTTATTAGTGCTAGCAGTTGAGACAATGACAATAGTTATAGTAAGTACTACCTAAGTATGTATAATATGTATGACCTCATCTGACCATTTGAATAAAATATTAAAGGCCAAAGCCACTTTCTATTTCTATGAACTATTCAGTCCAAATTATTTTATCTATGTATTTATATACTTACTTCCTAAATACATATAATTTAAATTGCCAATAAGTTAAACCATGGCTAGGTCGTGTGTATGAATTGATGAGTGAGTAATAAATAACACATTTTCTGGGTAATAAATAGACGCCTCTAACTTTAATGCCGTTAATTGTTATCATTTTATTAATATTATATATTAATATATATTGTATGCTTATATAAAGAAAATTCAAAATACGCTTTCGCAATGCATTAGGTTCACTCCAAAATAACTTCAAATCTGGCTGGGCTAGGAATTTTATTTTCAAAAATCTAAGCCTATCAGGCCTTAAAAATATGTGCGTAAATTTCATAACTGCTGATTAGATTGTTCTAATTTAAACCATACTCTTGGGATCTGGCTTTGAAAACCAAGCAAGCTCTCCTTAACCGCCATTCTACTATTCGTTTTCATTGTTTTGTTAACCCAAGGAACAAGTAACCATAGCATATAGGAGCCAGGGAGCCACAGACAGATGAAATGGTTTCTAGGAAATATTGTATACATATAATTATAGGCAAGGAAACTATTTTAAAGGATATCAGATTGGAAATGTCTGAGAGTTTTGTATGTAGTCTCTTCGGAAAGTTATACGAGGAGATGATTTTACTGTGCATGTAAAGGGTTCATATACCGTACATTATGAAATCAGAGTTGAAATCAAAGCTAGCAGAACTGCATGAACATTGGAATAAGTAGCATACATAACATACCGATGCCTAGTGAAATTTATTATGTCACATAGGTATATCTATAGTCACATCATGACATCACAACAACACAAAGCGGCAAGCTTAGCTGTGCACAATATAATAATAATAAATAACTAATAATAAAATAATAGCATATAATAATAATCAATAATAATAAAATAATAACAAATAATAATAACAAATAAATAATAAATGATAATAATAATAAAATAATAACAAATAATAATAATAATAAAATAATAACAAATAATAATAATAATAAAATAATAACAAATGATAATAATAATAAAATAATAACAAATAATAATAATAATAAAATAATAACAAATAATATTTAACAATAAAATAATAACAAATAACAATAATAAATAATAACTGGTACATCTGAACACCTCTTTGCCAATGAACTTACAGGTTAATGAGCATCTTTATCTCTATCTGGTAAATACTTTTGCTTTATCATTGTATTTATTTTAGTATATTGATATTTGACTTAGGGAATGTTTGGTTTTGTAGAGCATGTATGAGACATTACGGTGGCATTAGCCGCATTGGTTAGTAGAGTGTACTTAATGTATTTACATTGGGGCGTAGATATTGTATTGGTTTGGGGTTGCAAATTGGAAAAAATGGATGGTAGTGGTTCCTGTATGAGATGTTGATGGAAGATTCGGATCTGTTTTTGATGCGATTACGGGAAAGAGTGATCAGTGGAAGTCGTGCCTTGTGTCTCTGCCACACTCCAGCACGACATACCTCTAGCTACAGATAGCGATAAAGAGAGATGATTGTATTGCATCTGTGCATTGCTCTGTTTGACTTGTAATGGACATGGCAATCGTGTGATGGGAAGAAATAGATGTGCAATGCTTGGTTGGTAGACGGAGAGACACTATGCAAATTGGGTGGGATAGCAGCGTATTATTGGCATGGCATGTAGCGTTGTTATTTGGATAGGCCGATTGGATGTAGGTAGGTAGGTAGGTACTTATGTACATAGACGACATAGAGTGACTATCTAACTAAACATAATGTGTGCATCTCACGGAAATGAAAAGACTGGCTGTAGATTAACGTGGAGTCCATTTAGCCGTGACTCTTTGTATTTCTCATAGAATTTTCTTTATTTGCTCATGATAAATGCTGACAATCAGATTAAAGCAAACATCCAAAACACTATGTATGCAGAATAGTAGGGATGCATAAATAACTGATGAGCCTTTATCTGCTAAGCCAAAATAGGAAAGTCCGATTGTCATGTCACTCTGAGAGCTAAAATGTTTTCTCAGCGAAACATCATAAAATCAGGGATAGCGAGTGGTGAAATATAAGTGCCGATAGTAAATAAATAGCCCGTCTCTATTGTCTTTGTAAAACAAAGCCGTGTTATTTATCTTGCTGATATAGATACACTTTGCCCGGCTGTGACTATCAGTTTATAATTCCAACGATTCCGTGTTAGTAACGCTCATAATATTTTATGTCCAGCTACTATGCTGCTATTGTTGGGGAGTAAGTGCTACTCGTGCGTTGAAGGAATGAAGCGAAAGGGGAGAAGGGAAAGAAAATTCCTTCTCCCACATTTATACACGTTCCCTACCTCTTTACACATTACCATATTACCAACCACTCAAAGGAATAGTGGCAATTGATAGTAGATATTGGTATTGGATTGGATATTGGTATTGGCTTTGGAAGTGGTATTGGATTGTGGAATGAGAAATGGAAATCGGTATTGGATATTAGTATTGGATAATGATATTGGATTGGAAAGTGATATTGAATAGAGGTATGTGATTGGAAAGGGGTATTGAATAATGGTATGTGATTGGGAAGTGGTATTGAATAGTGGTATGTGATTGGAAAGGGGTATTGAATAGTGGTATGTGATTGGGAAGTGGTATTGAATAGTGGTATGTGATTGGAAAGTGGTATTGAATAGTGGTATGTGATTGGGAAGTGGTATTGAATAGTGGTATGTGATTGGAAAGTGGTATTGAATAGTGGTATGTGATTGGAAAGTGGTATTGAATAGTGGTATGTGATTGGGAAGTGGTATTGAATAGTGGTAT
>JABASI010003750.1:0-15639 GCA_019776505.1 Tomocerus nigrus
TCTTCGAGACAAGAAACCATAATATACATATTAGCTCGCCTTACATACACCAGGATTAAGCAAAATAAATGAAATATAGTGCGACAAAGAAGTGCTGGTAAACTCTTTGCCAACTAGGTAACTCAACTGTAATAATAACGAACAAAAACAAACCAGACAACTCAGTGGGTATTCGATTCAAAAAGAATTTAAAGAAACTATGTAACACTACAAAGAATGTATTTCACGAAAGTCTAACGTGGCTAAAAATTAATTATTCTTCTGAATTATATTTTCTCGTGATATAGACATAGGTATAGCAAAAGCTTTTTGCGAGTAATGGCCGACTTGTTATGATCAAAGTGTTCAATAGTATTAATTTTAATAGAACAAGGAAATTTTGATAGCAGAGGAAATTGTAGATTTTTTAAAATAGGAATAATACAAATAAAAGACAGTCATTATTGTTTGCACAGGTAATAAACGGAATAGTAGGCAAGGCAAATCAAGGCAGTGTGGTTTGTTGTGCATTATGCAATCTAATTCTTTACATTTGAAATACACTTCCTCTGTTTGGTTGTTTACAACCTGTTCTCTATGTGTGTACGTGTTCAATGTAGCTTAATTGTTAATCCAGTTCAGTACGAAAAGAAATTGAAGCGTAGCTAGTTGTGGATATAACACATGTACCTACAGAGTATACATTCTCTATGGGAGGTATTCAATTGCTAACATGCTAACGCGACTTTTTTGTTATAGTTAAAGGAACTGACAGAAACATCCTAAGCTCAGCTAACCCAGAATTCTGGGAAAATGTATCAATGCAATTGCTGTACGTACGAGTGTAGAATTGAGCTTTGCAGGTGTCTGCACTCAGTTATTTGCACAGGAAGGTAGGATAAACGTTTAGAATATAAATTACACATAGTAGAGACATAATCCTTTCAATACTGCTAATTAGTAGCGGTGCAAAGAGCCAACTAATGACTTAATATACATATAAATTCTATATTATTGACACCGAATGTTGGAGTCTGCTAAAGGTAGATGCAAGTCGTATAGACTCAATAACGTTCCTTTTAATTGTTTATGGGATGGGATGTGAGTGACTTAATTTTAAATGAGATGCTCATGTTCTACTGACATAACATAATGCACCATAGTTAAAAAGAAGTTCCGCAATGTCATAATAATAGTCGTACTCGTATGTAGTTGTGTTGTGTGTTTGTGTTTCGATGTTGTACTTGACGTACTTAGCTAGTACATTACCTTCCTTATGTTCCTATTATATTACACTGGGAAACTGAGAACAGTTTTTGTTTCAAGTTTCAAGAAACACTAAACACGAGCTAAGTATTTTATGCTACGTTGCACGTAATGATACTCTAGTAAGTAAATAAAGAAGCCAATTCTTTTTGCAATAGGATACGATCAATTGTCAATTGAATTGTCCATTAAAAATCCATTAACTAACCTACAGCTCTTTTCTTTCCTTTGGAATGTCCCTTTAGTTTCGCACTTTTTTAGTTTTCCACTCTGTCGTTTCCTTTCTTTAATAATGTCATTCCATTTATTGTTACATTTTTAATGTCCTAGAGAAACATTACCTACATCTGTTTATTCTGGCCGTTCAAACATCTAATTACTAAGTAGGCATTGTATCAAGTTTATCCGTTTTGCCACCTGCGCTTCCTATACCTACATTTTTAATAGTGGATCAGAACTTGACTTCAAACTACTTTTCAGTTTGTTCCATAATTCTCTGTCGCCAATTAAATGCTGAATATCCACTTTTTCATTTTGAGAGTAATGGGCATTTGTTCTCGTACTTACCCTGTATAGTAGGGTTAATATTCCCCGAGGAGCTCTATTGTAACTTGTAACAGTAGTAATTTTATTTGGGATTAAATTCCATTTGTCTTTAAATTCGCATTCGCAATTTTACGAAATTATAATCTGTACAGGTAAATGCGCAATGTTGCCAAAATCTTGACAAAAAAATTTTGACTAAAGTATTTGATCTTTTTTACTGTCAACTGCAGAGCAAGGGTAAAAATTTGACCATTTGATTGTAACAACACGTTCTAAGGATAAAAAGCTAATAATCAGATCAAAGATTGTATCTTATTGGAGATTGTAATAACCTACAGAGTGAAAAGCGTCCATTTGAATTCTCACTATGATTTAGTATTCATCAAACGTTCTGCCAATATTAGAATGTGATGTGTGCTCGATAAACATAGGTGGTTTCACGCTTGGCCCTAACCGAAAGTTGGCCCTTAAGGATAATTTTACCTTGTTCTCACAAAAGCCATCCTCGCAGCAAGAAAGTTCATGAATTAATTCAATAATATGTCGGAAAGTTGTAATCAATATTGTACATGGCTATTAGAGAGTGTTTCATCTGCCGCTGGGCTATATTTAAAGTGAGGTAAACGGAGCCTAGAGCTATTATTATGTTCATGAGCATACGATAAAATGCAATGAATTGCACATAAGTAGGTAATATCAGAATTTATTAAATTATCATGCTGAATGTTTATGTATAGATTAGTGAGTTTAGTATTGGATCTGATGAAAGCAAAGCAGGTTTGAATGGGCATTGTCTTTTCTGTGTGGTATGGTCTGAATGAGATGATACATTATTATTAGCATATATTATTATAGTATAGATAGAGTAATAATAATCTCACACATCCAATGTTCATACTTTATAATTCCCTTTCAATCATTGTTATCACATATGACAGGATCAGACAAGACACAACAACAAGATTCATAGGCGATTATTAGCTCTGCCACATTAACACACGTCCTTGTAAACTATTCAGAAACAGTTATTAATGAGTAATTCATGTTTCCAACCTATGAAGTAACGTTTCTAACAGAAAGAAGCATCCTATATTTACCATTAATGTGAAGTTTAACAATAGATATTATGACGATATTGTAGAACAAAGTGTAAAACAAGAATATTGCTTAAGTACCTATACGCAGTATTTTTTTATTTGTAGAAAATACACAAGTTCTTGATACTTATATGGTGCATACTAATACAAGTCAAGTCACCTTTAGCTGACTGATTTTTTAATAAATACTACAATTCACCTAATAAATTCTATGTGTTTCTTTAGGAGTATGCGTGTCGTGTATTGACTATCTATGTGCATACGACCATAGAAAGGTAGTAGGATGCATGCAGAATATTTTTCTCAAGTTTTCTTGCATGGCTGCAGAAATGCATTTTTTAGATCTGAATAATTCTTTGCGTAGTTATTTATTTTGCAGAAAGAGTACGTATATGTATATGTGATTTTTATATACTGTTCATAATATCACAATGGAGCAGAAGTAACTAAGAGTTAGTTAAAAGAGTTGAAGAAATGGCAATAAACCTTTTCCCCAGGCTATATCAGTCAACTCAACTCGCTCAGCTCCACTAGAGATACAATATCCACATCCCTAGTAAATGATTAACTCTTGTGGGATACGTAAGCAACGTGTTTCAGGTTTAGCTTCAGCTTCGACTCGACTACTCAACTGCAGCCAAACGTTGCAGGTACTCCTTCAAAAAGATTCCATCTTTTCTTTAATACGACTTTGGCTACGAGAATTTACACAATAATATTATATTGTGTGCATCTCATGTCTTATTGTTAGTTCCATCGGCAGAGCTACCTCTACAATATTCTTGTCTGGCTTGGTACGGAATGGCAACTACCTAAGTCATGGCTATATCTCTTTTATATCTCTCTCTATACCTATCATAATCTTTATAGAGACAGGACAGACAGAGAACAGGTATTTTCTTTTGCATTCGTTCACTTTGTGTACTTGGCTAACCCTTTCAGTCTTGAATATACTGTTGTGCCGTCATGTTCGTTCTCTACACTCAGTTTCGCTCACTCTGAGCAACTCTTTCCTACCTATGTGCATCTCTAGTGTAGTGCTGTGGAAAACGAACATTTGTCGATCGTGCATTTTTGCACTTTTCAACAGTGAGTAGCTACCTAGAGCAGTTTCATGCTCTTTGCCTTAACTTCTACTCAACTACCACAGTGGATTTGCATTTTCCATGGTTTTCTGTCGTGGTGAGCCAAGTTAACAAAAGTAAGCAAATTCTTAATAGCAAATCTTAACATCAGTGAAAACAACAAGCGTTTTCCAAGCACTGGATTTTGATACTTTTAAACACTACTTTACATTACGTAGTGTATTTATCTGCAGAATTACCTATACGATTTGCGATTGCGCATTTATTTAGTAAGAATTCATTATTAAAGTTTAATTTATTTTCCTCCAATGAAAAATATGATATTTCCAATTTTTTAGTCCAATTGGTCAATGCAGATGAATATTCAGTAAATTTGCTGACATTCTATAAAGTGTTCAGGTAGCAGTTAGCACAGTGTCATTTTTCAATCTTATTTAGTTTTACATATTAACATCAGTGCACAAATGTAAATACCCTGTTTAAATATTTACATTTGTATGTATAAGCTCATAATAGCGTTCAGTAAGCAAAGCACGAGCATAATAAATGTTTCTTTTGCTTTGTCGACTAAAATATTCGAACCGTAACTTACTTAAAGTTAAAATCTCTCAAATGATATTAGCTATTATTAGGTGTATATAAGTAGAGTGTTCTTTTTTGTGTATGTCAGAAAATTCACAAAGCTAAAGTAAGTACGGTGCACGCTCATTTATTTTATACTTAGCTATTACAGAGTTTTTGGGTTCTTTTGGGCAAAGTACTAACAATAAGATTTCAAGCTGAGGTTTTGCAGACACATTTATAAAAGATATAAAAACGTATGCCATGCATGCAGGATGCAGAGATCCCTCGTAACATACATACTTCATTTTATACGTACATGTACTTTATATATCTGATGATCATAATAAAGTATAATGACAAGGCAAAGGATAAGATGTGGGGCAATGGTGAGTAGCTGCTCCTTCATTCTCTCTTTCATGAATCACACATTATTTAGTATGTATAAAATGGGAAAATACAACTTTATGTATTCTTTGCACTGCTCTATACGCGGAATGCACCCTACAGCTAAATCCGCAATGTTTTATCTTTCAGTTTTCTAGCAAATGAGAATAATACCTTAAAAGACAATTAATGGCTTAAAGCAAATGGTAGAGCCCGTTCACCTGGAACGGTTCTTTACTCATTATTACTATAAGACACGGAGATTTGAGTTTTGTAAAATTATTTACAGTAAGGTATATAGTGATGTGTTAGTCATAGATAATTTGCATATGTGTAGGCATTCACAAATCATTAGTATGTGAATCATAAAAGAATGCGATACAATTATAAAAGTTCTTTGGAGGAAAGAGTTTCACAAAAAAACTGCCTAAAGAACATGTAAATATATTCTGACAATAGTGAAGAGACATCATAGAATTCTACTTTGAATGCATTCATGAAATCAAGTGGCCGAATAACCTTTTTGATTGAGATGTTGCTTTGCCAAAAGTTTACTGGTACAAGTACACGCATAATAATAGGACTCGACTAATCGTGTAAGTTTCAATGAACTATACGCGAGAGTTTTCTCCGTGCGTATCTCTTCATTTTTGTCTTACTCTTATTGTTGTAGCCTCAATTTGTGTAAAACTCTTCAGAGCTTTGCTCTCCTTAATTTAATAGGCACATTTAACAATTCTTCTTGCGACAGCCCTCCCATGTCAGCTTCATGTTTTTCTGGCATAAAGCTCTCGTGACATGACAAAACGCACTATAGTGATTGATACTCAATTATATAGCTTTTGTTAGAAACTTTATAGAAAATCCTTTTACTCTGTATAGCCGCACAATATGTCAAGTATGTTTTATATGCATGCTAGAAATATTTGTATGGATACAAAATAGTTATTGTTAGGTACACACGATAGGCTTTATAGTTGATATGTGGAAGTGTGGTAAATTCTAAGTGTTGGTTATAAATAGAGATTTGTGGATAGAAAGCATTAAAATTAGATTTAAGTATTTTAATAGGCATATCATGATCAGTTTGTATGTTTGGTTACAGGCCGCATGTGGGGACAGCGTGACACTCAACTGAATTCAAGTTCACTTGAGAGCAAACCAGAATGAAATAACAATAGGACTCTCCTCTTCAATAACAACCAAGTCTGATAGTACCCCAAGGATTGTCAGAGGAAATCTTAATTGAATGAAGATGTCAAAAGAGCTGTGAGTTATTGCAGTGGATTTAAAAGGTTCTGAGAACTAAGTCAGTGAATTTTGCTCTGCTGGAGTAGAGCAAGTGGACATTTGAAACTCAGACGCATATGTGTGTGTATTTATATTTGGTTTTGGAGTGACCATTCTAAAGGTGTTTTCTGTTTTTCTCAGTGCAAAAGGAAACTAGAGTGCAAATTAAATGATAAGCAACGGGAAAATGTGCTCGAAAGAATGTCAGAGCAAAATAATAAATACATCAAGGAATGGTAAATACATTGCGAGCTGCCTATCACACCTGAGCAACTTATTCATGTCGGAGACAAGACACCAGACAGATGCCTATATGGAATAATAGTAGAAGTAAAGTATGATAACATAGTTGAGCGACTTATTTGGACTAAGTGAACTATTTAAAGCTTGCTGTAATAGTTTCGTCTGAGAGAATCTAAACAGTTGATGATTAGAGAGAAGACAGAGTGGATTTTGTATTCAAACAGTGATGTGCATGTGAGCCAGTTTGATTTTGTTCGAGAACTTAATTCCTTGGCGTGAACTACTCGTAAAATACTTAAATAATAACTCTATTCATGAACTTTGGCTGTCAATAGAGTTTTGGATTCAAGTGTTGGACATACTTAAAATATATAAAATTATCCTACCTTCAAAAGAAGATTAATGTGGTGTGTCTTAATTTTTCTGCGACTCTCTATACACTATATAACATCTGTATAGAATAATATAATAATATGTAATCACTAATCACATTCAAGAATGCTATAAAGAATAGGACAAAGGAATAGCACTGTGTACCTTTTTGAATAATATCTCAAGAGAGAAGTGAACTGTCTACTTAGAACTCTTCTATGAACAGATCTTTGGAACATAATTTCCATTGAATGGTTTTAAGTTGTCATCAACTCAAATCCGAGTCGAGTTCATCTCCAGCGATAAAAATAACATCACAACAGGAGGAACAATGCTGAAGGAGACCATATAAAGTCAACTTAAATCCATAGGAGCAACAGGTGTTCTCGTGTCTCTTCAACATTACAATAATATGACACTGCTGTGTAAAGTTGTTCTGTGACAGACGCTCCTCACTCACATTCATAGCGTTACATTTGCATTTCAATTGAAACTAAACGCCTGACCAAGCAAAATAGACACGGAGAGGAACAAAACAGATGAATAAATGCGTTACATAACTCAAGCTACAGAGATAATGCAGCTAAATGAATAGAGAACCACATTTAGCTGGAAAAGATAACTAAAACTCTATTTAGTAAAGTGCATTACGTCAACATCAACTCTGATCTGTTCTAGTGTTTCCTTTGTGCAAGATCTGAAGTGATCTGACACTAGTACACTGGATTGAAAAGAACTAGAAGCCAGAAAGCCACATTCCTCCTCTTTGCTTTATTGTTCTCGACTCGGTTTAACTCATAATAAACCTGTCCTGTAACCTATTCTTGTAAAAATAGCTCGAGAAAAAACAGGAAACCGGTATGCATCTCCTAATTGCATAACATCCATAGGTAAATATTATACGAATCTTTTTTAAAACCTGAAAGTGACAAATAATAAGGGTATTTCCCTTTTACGTTCTAAAAATTTATGTAGCGCCCTCCACTATGCATGAAATAAAATAGAAAAAATATTGAGCAACATTTTCTATTGATTCTGTTTATATCTGGAAAATTTCAGAGAAAACCGCGGCAGTCTTTTTGACAATTTAAGCTATTTTGTAATTGACTGTGCTATCCTGTTGTGTTTTCTAACAAGTGATCTTTGTGGTGTGCAAAATTAGAACACTTGTCTTGTTTTCCTAACTTGTTGAATTGCATTAGATTTTTCTAAATAATTGGATCTGCTATTCTGTTGAGAATCTAACAAACTGAATCGAAAGGCAAACAAAAATTCCGTATCTACCTACTTATAAATAAGCATTCATTCATTGAGTCATTCATCCAGCTAAGCGACCCAAACGAACAAAACAAGCACTTGTACACTACAATAGAAACCTCTGCGGTTTTCGTCTTCAGAAGAATGGTTTGTGGAAAAGAATTGTAGTAGCACAGACAAATCTACCTTAAGTAAGAGCCACTTACTTAACATAAAGTCATTTTCTTGCTCCAACTCATTCGGATAAATACAGACGCAGACGAGAGAAGATAAAAGTGAATGGAACAATAACACGGAGTTTCTATGCAGAATAATATGAAAGATTGCAACTTTTGAGTTGACTGAATAAGTTGAGTTGTCTGTGTGTGGTGTGATCTGCTCCTTTGCTACGTCCACCTGCTCTGTCTCTGTCTTTTTTGACTTGAATTCACAATATCTTCACCTGTCTCAACAGGCTTTACAGCCTGTTTAGTATTCATCTTATGAAAATTATCTTGTCCTGCGGTTTAAAGGAGAAAGTGAATCAAATCTGACTTAAAAGATTGTCTGCAGCGAACGTTTTTGTCCTCGGCCATTCACAACCATTCTAACTGTGCATAAAACATATAAATAGCATGTGTACACATCCATCAAAGATATAAGATAACAATAGAGAAGACAAATGTATATGCATACGAGTGAGACATAAGACAGCTAATAATGTGCATATTCTTGAGATTTCAGTCATTTTCCATGTTACGTATCTGAATTTAACTAATGAAACTACTAATGCCTAAATTGTTAAACTTAAATTACCTTTTTGCTTAGTGGTTATTACACTTTTCTGCCCTAAGAAACAAAATCTCTGAAGTAAACATTATTCTTTATTTCAGTACAGTACCTCGTCGTAGCTGTTGTCGTGTGCAGTTCAGTTACACTTTGATTCTGTTAACAGTCAAACCAAGACAGAAACATTAGACTGACGCAGAAAATTTTCATCGCGTGCTAAAAACTAAGCAAGAAAATCCCTTTTTTTCTTCAACACAAATAACAGAAACCAGGAAAAATCAAAGGAAGGAGTTTTAGAATTGAAGCACGCAAGTCTGTCATCACAATCAACATAATGTCTGTGTCCGGAAGTGTCAAAATGTTGAAATCTCCTTCGTGCAATTTGTCAGACTCTGGAAGTACTCGAAGCACCCGATTCCGGTTTCTATCTTGGAGTCCGGAAACCTATTCCATTCGAGAGTTCATCAACTTATTCCCTTTGCCTCGAGTCGTACGAGTCACAAACTGCGACGAGGCAAATATTGTCAAAGCTCTTGTCCTCCCTCAAGATGTTGACATTACACAACCGCTATTGCTCTATAAAAAATACCGCCCCATCAAAGTCGTTGGAAAATGTCTCAAAGTACAGAAGAGTGGGAAATGGAAAGAGATTGGACCGAGTCTTGTCATACCAGATTCCTTCCCTGGTAAGCCAACGTTTTTTTTTCTTGCCACAACAAAAACAAATAATCTTTTCCTTAAGGAGCCATTTAGAATTATGGCATAGACAGACACACAAATGTCCATACTAGATCCTACAATCTCAATCTCCGCCTTTCTATGCTCATAAATCATTTATTGCACTTTCAATTTCATCATAACGACTACCTACTCACTAAATAAGTCTAGAAACAACTTTGTACTTAATATAAATAATCCCTACTATGAGAAAATGAATCAAAACCGTTTTCCTATGCACAAAGACTATTAAGATATGAAATATTAGATTATTTAGTGTGTGTATAAGAGTATAGGATATACCACCCATTGTTCAGCCTATTAAGATTACTCTTTAGAGCTTCTTCACTCTCTTGCAACTCGATAAAAACAATATTATTGCAGATTGCAGCAGCTGCTGATGCTGCTGCTACTAGAAAATAATGGAACAACATTTTAGCGTCCCGTTTAGCATTCGTGTTTATGATTCATGCTTACTTATAGGATTGGTCAATGTACAGATGTGAGAATAATTGAGTAGACAATACCAGTCTTCATCCTCACCTCTAATTTCCTTTTCATTTCTCCAATTCTTGTATTAAATTACATTACAGCTATCTGACTGCGTATTTATGGCAGGCAATCATGTTGACCTAACCCAGACCGCTCAACTCAAATCAAACTAGCAGTCAATTACTAGTCAACTATAAACTGTTCAATTCTTTGCCAGAGAGCAGAAACTCATCTTCAATATTATTAATATGGAAATCATTAGGAATCTTTCTTGTTATACATTGAAGAGGTCTATTCTACCTGTTCAATTTGGTTATAAAGTAACTCTAACTCTATAAAATGAAAATGCACAATACACAGAGTAAACTGATCTAACACGATTCTTATTTTATTCTGCTTTAGCCTTTTCTGCATAAGGCCCTTACGTATGTCCAACTCCAACTACATGCATAAGAAATGTGTGCTGTGTAGTTTTTTGATAGGTTGATAGAAGACGCTCTGAATTTACATTAGATTATAGCAGCTACACTTATGTTGTTATGTTGGTTGGTTGTTGCAAGTTGCGAGCTCGCGCACTTATTACATCGTTATTGTTATTATTGTAGTACGGTAAAAGGAAAGAACCCGTTAGTCCTATAAGGTTTCGAAACTCAAGTCAAGCTACATACATTACTCTATTCAATGCTTGCTTGCTGCTGCTGTTTAACCGTCTGCTTTATGTGCATCCATTAGAATACTATGCTTTACATCAACTGTCTTTTCTTAACTAAATAGCTCACATTAGAAGTTTTAGAAGTCTGCTATGTAGTCTAACGCTATCCTACCATTCTTTTTTCTATTAAAATATGAGAAAACAATAATAATTACTCTTTATACATCACTCAGGTAGAGAATATTATGTTGAATGTTATAGCTGATTGTCTTGTCTTGACTAGATTTAATGGTTTCCTTTTTTCCTCATAGAAAAACGCAACTCTTATTAAACAGAAATTTTATGAAAGGAAAAACTCTGTGTGAGATCTGCCGATGAATGAATGTAGCTGCTTGCAGTAGTATGTCTCTATGTGCAGAATAAATTATGAATATAGTGTGCGTATTTATGAGACAATTTATAACATTTTCTTCTTTTCTGAATAATCTATGTGTGTGTATAGTTAGTGGGTGAGCATGAACGCATAGATTCTCTAGATCATTATTCATGTAGAAAATCTTAATAACAAACAACTGCGTGAAGCAGAAAAGTTCAAAATGCACACATTTAAATATGGATATGCTTTATGAGAGTCTTTCCTACGGTTTTGCCCCTTTTACTGATTTTTTACCTAGATAATCTCAATGTCAACATTTTTCCCTCATGCATATGACCAAAAGTCAAAAGTACATGTTAGAAATATAATGCTAGTATGCTAGTATACTATAACGAAGCTTTAATAAGAGAGTTCAATTCAGTTCGCCCTCGTATCTTTCACTCGACTTTTTCATAATTCATTTTTATAGAGGATAAATAAACTGTTGAAAATTATTTATGCGTTCTCTAAAGATTTAAGTGTGCACTGACTGCGTGAATCGGATTTCGTAATATAATGTCACGATTGAGAGGGGGAGGCGTGAATTGTAATTTGCTTTTTTCAGACCCACACAACTTTTAATTCTTCAGTGTTACATACAATTGGAAATTAAAATCGTTGATAATTTTTTATGCATGCCTTTCAAGATTTTTTTTGTTCAGACGTACAGACGGCTAGCTAGCCATGAGTTTCAGGAGATGAAAAATGCTTCCTAGTTAGTACTTTAAAGTACTACTTGAAAATAGCCCTTCACACATTCTATCTACTTGATAAACATATGTAAATTAAATACAAAGTCGTGATCAAGTTTTACCTATTTTACACAATTCAATGTGTTTGTTGTGCATTGCTAAACAAGTTAGCTAATGTACATTTTCTTATCTTCATTTTATAGGATAGAAAAGAAATTGTTATACTATGCGAGTATTTATCGATTTTACAATTGATTTTCCCTATGAGTATACTTTCCTCTATTACTATTTGCATTTTATGTAAACACTGTGTTTTTCTTCACTAGGGAATACAATTATTATAGTAAATGCTCTCAGTAAACATGTATACATAAAAAAGAGTTGATTATTTACAAAATTTCCCTTGAAACTTTCTGTTAATAAACTAAAATAAAAATTTAGTACACAGAAATAATTATTTAAATGAATCAGGTATTCAATCAGAGTTATAGTTAAATAGTTTTATTAAGATGTAGATACCTAAGTTTATCAGAGAAATTATAATTTATGCTCTTTAATGATTTTCTAGCATCAATACTTTAGTGCACATCGCAGATTAAATTCTGTTTACGTAGTTGTCAGAAGAGTGAATTGAAAAATGATAATTTATTGTTAACTATCCGTAGAAACTATAAGTAATCAGTGAAGGTAGGTAAATTATCAGTGAGCATAGATTTGCTTTCTTTATTATTATGTTCAATTTCATCTTCATCTTTACAAAGGAAATCTGATTTGATGTCTTCATAGTAGATAAGCATAACACAACGTAACCACATAGTTAATAAATGAAGATGAAACTTGAAGGAATTAAGATGCTAATAACAATAAGATGTACCAAGTAGCTATTGTAATAATATTGCTTGAGGCTTTTTACAACTTTTACAGGATTGCAGTAGTAGTCTCATTGTTAGTGTTTCTATTGGCTGGCAATCATATTTATTTAAGTATGTGTGATGTGGTGTGTTTATAAAATGGTTTGCAGATGAAAGGGAGCGTATCTTGTGAACAGGTGGAACAGACACAAGTAACAAAGCATTTCTTCAGTCAGAAAAAGCATGACTTATTGATTTTCGATCCGTTTCATTAGTTTAGGAAGGAGAATGCGTTAGTGTTTGCATCTTGCACAATAAAAAAATGCTACTACACATAAATACAATATATTTCGGCAGAATAGAGATATCCGTGTATTGTACGAAATTCTCGATCTAATACTCTACCTACCTACACAATATAACAATGTATACTTATAAATATATATCAAACATGCAATCTAATGGCTTGCTTGTTGAATCAATTCATTGCCTTTAACGCTACAAGGAAGCAAAATGAGTTTTTCCTTTCGAACAAAAGAAACTGCAATCATCTTCATCTTCTATATATCATCTTCGTCATCCCTGCAGTGTTATTCTCTTCAGTTATAATGTGGTCAATATTTTACACAGCTCATTTTAATATTGTTATAATGATATCGAATGAACTGTCAATATTTCCTATTGTGGCAAGCAGAACTGGACAGAAAAAAGGGCAATAGTACATTATTATTATTATTATATGGTCCCCATCTCTCAACTTCTACGCATTATAAGTATCTACTAAGTACAAGAGAATTATTATTTGATTTATCATGCGATCAAGTTTGCGTTTCGTTCCTAAAAATTCAGCAAAGTCTAACTAATAACAATGTTCGGCTACTGCTGGCAAAAGGATTAACTTGCAGAACAACTTTCGATGGTAGGCTGTAGTGTTATTGTGTTGTGATCTCTTAACTCATTGTCACACCAAAATCCACCACACAATACACCCCTTTCCTCTGCTCTGCTGCACATCTTTTAATTAGATTGAGGTTGAGAGAATCCACTAAATTCTAACTTAATTAAATATTAATTGTACTTACGTGATGTGATCTGATGTGCATGAAGCTAGATAGGATAATGTGAATGGGAAACACAATGATCAATCGCTTTATAAGAAAATACGCCCTGCGGTGTGCGTTTTTATTCTATTTCTAATTTGCATATGTGTACTAGTGCAATTAGATTTCTCTAATAGGTTTCTTCTTTATAATACACAGTGATAATAAGGATGAGTCAAAGAGCATACTCGTCATGTAGGAGCCTCTCAAGTTTGTCCTCAAATAAATATGAGACAGGCCGGTAATGAATCATTACGCATTCAATATTTGACCCCTGTTTTTGCAATATTATAGGTAGTGAGTGATGTTATTGAAAGTTAAATACACAATATGTAGGTCTGATTATTAATTTCCCAACGCAAAACTGTGCAATCATTGAAGAAAATAAAATCACACTTTGTTTGATGTTGGGTAGGTGCTTATTTTCTTACTACTTTACTAGGTACCTTCTATTTTTCTTAGCGCTCCAAATGTTACATACCTACATACATTCACACACACAAACACCTGTTGCGTTCTTACTATTCTTTTGATTTTCACTGAACCTATGTGTATAATAGGTAGATATGCATAGGTATTTGGGAAATATAATGTAAGGTACTTTACATTATTATTATTTTGATCAAATATATAAACATAGAGAATGATCAGTTAAAATAATTTTACAGTACGCATTAGGTGTAATTTTCAGTCGAGGTTAATGTTGTCAAATATTTAATGTAGCAAACTGAGGTGGGTTGTGCAAAAGGATGTAGGAATGTGTTGCATACAGATATTAATGTTAGCCTAATTAAAATTACAGCAGATTTACTATTATAGATAAAAAGTAAATGAGATTTGTGTTCAATCACCTTATCCCTCCTAAAGACGGAGTTAGGAATAAATGATCGATTTTATTGATTGATTTGAAATTATGTCACTAGACTTATTATTGAAGTTTTTGAGTATCGAATATCAATTTAATTGGTGTTACCTATTTGCATTGCACTGGCTTGCACCTATACCAAATTGAAACCTTCTCAATTGTTTCTTGCCTACCTGCTTAATACAATACGTTCAAATAACTATAAGCTGCTGTTTCATAGTTTTTGGTGTTTAGCATGAACTGAAACTGTTATTACAATACTTACAAAGTATGCAAAAATGGTCCACAACAGTAATCAAAATTTATTCAGCATTTCTAGGCGCAAATATTAATTTTCACATAAAATAATTATTCATTTGCAGTACTGTAGGTTTGTTCATGATGCAGACATGCAGTTCCAGTTTGGCAGTTCAAGATTGAAAAACCGATAGCCACGTAATATGGAAAAAACTGTAGAAGGCAGAAAAAATTAGTTTCATGATTAAAATGGTGTGAGGTACTTGTGAAGTATGTGAAGAATATAATTAATGGCACACTATTACAATGTATGATGTGTACTATTTACAAGCGTCATTCATAATAGTGCTTTTTTATTTGTAAATGTTGGCTTACCTAGTTCATTCACGACAATGAAGTTGGGATCGGCTCGACGTGAGATCACATACAAAAAATACAGAGCTGGAACGCTTAGTTATGAAAGGTTAAGGAGTAAGGAGACCCAATGTTGAATGAGATTATTAATTTCAAAGAAATATTATGTAATTTGGTAGGAATTTCCATCTTTTTCATTTTCACAAGTTTAGTAACTGCATTTTATTTAACAAAATTGAATTAAGGTGGTACATAATTGTGGTAATTTGAGATAGTGTATACGCAGTATAAGATTACCTCTGATAAAGTTTCGATATCTTGAATTTTCAACATTATTCATAGCTGACAAAACCACACAAGAATTTCATACAAGGCGATCTATGTACATATAAAATACTTTTCCAACATTAATC
>JABASI010003751.1:0-15636 GCA_019776505.1 Tomocerus nigrus
AATAAAAAATAGTAATGTTCCGTTTCTAGTTTCTAAAAGGGTACTTAAAATTTCAATATCAGCTCTGCTACTTAAGTACGTCCGTACTTGCTATGGTTTATTTATTTACTGGAATCGAATATTAAGCCATGTCCACGTCTGTGACTGACGTCTCATCTCAAGTCCTCAGATTACATTCTCAGCCCTCACCCCTCAGCACAATTTATACCAATTCAATTTTTAGTAGATATCTAATGCCCAAGTGCTAAGTGTTATAAAATTTATGTTACAAATAAAAGCAGAAGTTTCAATTTTAACCATCAAAACATCAAAACCAATCGACGAGAGCAAACAAAAATCATTTTGCTCAACTAGTGACTGGGGCGTTTAAAATTAAAAAGTCTTACCTTCTAGCCAGATATTGTGCAATTAAATGTTAAATCAACCAGTCGGAACAAAAATTCAAAATTAATTCCAAAAGGTGAGCAAAAAGACTGTAACATTATTTATTGTAGTGGCGTCAGTTGTAAATAAGTTGACACCACTGTTGACCATGGGTGGTTATTATGTATTTCCCCATCCGGAAGGAAATTTTGGAGGCCCATCCCATCCACCATCCACCCCTCCGCCCCATCCGGTCAAAATTAAATGATACAAAAGGTCGTCAAGTACCAAAGAAACGTCCAAAAATCGCCGTAAAATTGCCCAAAAAAATAAAAATAAGGTCGTCGAGTCTAATTTTTCCATCCGGCCCCCAATTTATCCATCCGGGCCCCGATTTCTCCATCTGGCAACAAAATTATATATTTCGGCATGAAACGCGTCCTATTTTTTCGCGTTGGTCCCATGTGTTTTTTCGAAAGTGTATGGAACCTGCGACGGCCGTCGCAGCGTCACAACATAATAACTATCCATGCCGTTGACGCATTTTCATTTCACGAAAAAAAGTGACCGAAGGATAAAAAAGAAATCTTCCATTAAAATGCATACAATATATTAATTTTGTTACCCGGGTAAAAACCTAACCTACAGTACTACTTTATTGGAAAAATTCGTGTGTCTATGCCAGGTCACGTTTTAGTGGTCAAACAGTGAACCTTTCTCACAAAATGGCTTCCTCATGGCTTGTGCCCGGAAACTCAACTTAATTCGCGTTTTGCTGTTTGCTGTGGAACCGGGCACATCACCAATGTAACACTTCGTTTTCTACTGACTGGCGGATTTATTAATTGTCAGTACTCCATTTCAAATTGTTTGCTANTAATTCTTACTCAAAGAAATAGGTAAAATGGAAGAGTCACTCCAAAGTCGACAGCAAAAGTCCAGGACCAAGGTCCTGAAATTTCAGGAGACACAATCAGAGGTCATCGAACGCAAGTCAGAAAGGAAGGAAAGCAATGATGACTTTGATGACATATCAAAATCGAAGAAAAAATCCGATGCTTGGTATCTACAACAGTTAATTACAGCTTTGGGAGGTAAGATCCAAAAAACTGTTAGTTTTGTGGGTAGTAGGATTAATCTATTTCTCTATGCTCGCGTCGGATTTAAGTTGGAGAATAAAAACCTGAAAATTGTGAATAATTGTCCCCTGTTTCCCAATTAAGGAAATTGAGGCGCCGGAGTTTTTTCATTGCAATTTAAATCCGACGCGAGAATAAGTAGTCTGAAGTTTTAAGGGTGGGTATCAAAGTACCCTTCTAAAAAGAAACCTTTGTTTCCGTTGAAAAGTAGCGACAAATTTAGAACTTTGTATTTTTTTTATTGGGCTCATGCAAGGATTGGAAATTCCCCCACAAACTTAAAAGCCTAAAATCTAAACCCCACCCGATGCCCGATTGATTTTTAATTGAAGAGATTGCAATAAATAAATCTCTGTTCCTGCGTAGATTTCTATTACACGATGATAATAGAAAATGATGACGAGACGCTACTTCGTTTTCTGAGATACACTGACTATGACATTGAAGAGTCGATTAAATTTGTACATTCGAGCGACAATATGATCAGGATGCAGGAACATCTTCTAAGGATTCCTTTTGCGGAGATAAGGCCTCTGTTTGATCACGAGGGCATCTTGGTCTTCAAACAACCCGATCACGAAGGTCGAAAAGTTGTGCTGGTACAGGCTCGCTTTTGGGACGTCGATGTCAATGACATTGGTAATTAAATTAATTAAAACTCTAATTATTTATCCTCGGATCGGAATATCCCACATTTTATTATTATTTGTTTATCTTTTCAAAGACCACGTGACTGTTGCTCTGTCTTATGGGGTCGATGAATTAATGAAGTCAGTTGACTGCCAAGGTATTAATGTAGTAAGATATTAATGATTCCTTTATTTATTGAGATCACGAGGGCATCTTGGTCTTCAAACAACCCGATCACGAAGGTCGAAAAGTTGTGCTGGTACAGGCTCGCTTTTGGGACGTCGATGTAAATGACATTGGTAATTAAATTAATTAAAATTCTAATTATTTATCCTCGGATCGGAATATTCCACTTTTTATTATTTGTTTATCTTTTTAAAGACCACGTGACTGTTGCTCTGTCTTATGGGGTCGATGAATTAATGAAGTCAGTTGACTGCCAAGGTATTAATGTAGTAAGATATTAATAATTCCTTTATTTATTGTCCTCCAATTTCAACTCAAATTAACAATTTGAACTGTTTTTCAAAAGAGAAGGGATTCATGTTCATCATTGACTGTGCGGGCATTGGCCACATCAAAGCTGCGTATATTCTCTCCAAAGTAACTCGGCAACAGATCATGGTCGGAATCAAAGCCTATCAGGTAAAAATTCCATTCCTCCCAGTAATAATGAATAAACAAGTGTAAACAGATATAATACAGAGTAGCGTTAGGGCAGAGTAACAATGACGTTGACCTAAACTAATGACCCTATATACGCATACCAAGTTATGTATTGCGAACACTAGTTACAAGTACAAAATTTGAACTGTATATCTCAATGAGATGACCTCAGGATGACCCAGCTGACCTTGTCTCAATGGTCCCAAGTTTGAATTCAGTGGTCATTGACTTTTAGATGCACACAGAAAAGAATGATAGACGCCTATCCGTTCAAAAGTTATCGTGTCTAGGGACAGACGGACAGACAGATAGTCCATTCCTATACAGAGCAGCTACGCTTTACGCTATGCTACTCTGAACAAAAATATCAAGGGTTTGGAAAGTTAGCAGGCTATTTAATTCATTGTCACATTAAAATAGTTAAAAATATATTTATGTCGAAATATTCCTTTTTGTGTTTCAGTATACATTTCCTGTGAAGATTAACGGGGTTTTTGTTCTCAATGTTCCACTGATTGCCGCCGCCACGTATAATGCCTTCAAATATTTTATAACAAAAAAGTTGAGACAGAGAATACATATGAACTGTTCTTTCACAGATCTACACAAGTTTTTTTCCAAAGATTACCTTCCTGAAAAAGCGTTAATGGGGAATGTCCCAGATGAAATGTGCCAAGATCATGAATTTTTTGACAGGCTACGAAGGAGACAATGTCGCTTTGCAAAGTTTCAGCCATAATTATTCTCTAAACAGAAAATGACTCTGCTGTTGCATATTTTATAATTTTATCATAAAACAGAACACCTCAGTGCATAAACATCCAAATTTTTTAAGTCGGTTCAAATATTTCAAATTGAAATAAATTCCTGTCATCAAATACGCGTTTTAAATGTTTATTTTTTTTACATTTAAGGCATAGTATCGTTGATTCGACTTAAAAAAAGTAAGATACTCTCAACCTTGGTTTACATAAAATTTTTAAATTTTGTGGTGAGGGTCGTCGCAATTGCCGCTAATTAAGTAGCAGGACTCGGGTTGAAGGGTTTCTGATCTGATGCCTCTGCTTAGCATGCGATTGTTGTGATTATTCAGTCTGGTGTAAACATCAATCTCTCTAGATTTAGGATTTGACCAAAGGCGTTCAGCCAAGGCACTTGCTCTCGGCCATAATTTTCCCTCTAAAGATCTAAGAAAAAGACAATCAGCTTTAGAAATCCTTAGTATTTTTGTGAATGGAACAAATTGCTTGAGTGTTTATTAGCAATTCTAATTTTTATGTATTCGCCAATATCGAATTTCCCATACCCCTCATTTGTCTGGAAAAGAAATTATAAAAATTTATCAGAAATGGGATTTTTGCATTAAATGACACACTAAATTTTCAAAAGATGTCAATTTAGGATTAAAAGAAATTAAAATGATGTTTTGTAGTTTAAATTACGTTTTGAGTCCAGATCAAAACTTCGCTTCCCACGATTTGCGTGGACTCAGCATTAGCAGACGGAAATTTGCTATCGTAGAGATTCTGTGAACAAACACAATTTAAATTGGAAACCCAAACAGCAACAACACTAATTAGCAGCGTTGGGAAATTCTAATAGCAAAAATAATTACACACTGACTTGCCACAAATTATACTGGTGATTGGGCCCATTAAACCCACTGTTCAATTTAGAATATCTTGAGTCTGAGATCACAATTCGATAATTTCCCTTCATAAGAAATTTCCCCTGAGAACTGCCAGCTACGAATTACAGTAAAAAATTATTATTTTTTATTTAATTACGTCTTTGATCAAGAAAAATCCTTTGTCCCGTCAGGCGTCAGCGAAGACTGGTTAGTTGTGAGAAAAAGTACAGAAATATTATTTCAATTTATCTACCATCTTCCCATGTCTGCATTATGTAACTGGAGGGATCAAAACTCTTTAAATTTGGCTCCGTGAAATCCGAGCTAAATATTATTATTGCCAGAACGGATTTGCCAATATTCACCTCTTTAATTTTTTCAGTCACTAAAAATATTAAACAGAATTTTAAATAGCAAATATGACATCGAACAATAAAAAAAATAAAAATAATAATTCACCTTTATTAAGAAACGCAGGTCGTAGCTGCGCAAAGTCTGTAATGTTTTCTTTTTTCATCCAATCATTCACTAACTCACTGTCATTTTGGGATGTCAAACATTTTGAATCGAAAGACAAGTCAAACGAACCCAAATGAATCACATCGTTATCAAATACATCCCATAGCGTCTTATAAAATTCTCCTGTTTATGAGGGGAAAATCGGTAAAAACAACTCTTAAAAGCATTCTTAAAATTTTTTACAAAAATTCTTAAAAGCTTTTACAAAAATTCTAAAATTTTTACAAAATTCGTAAAGAGTTCTTAAAAAATGCTTAAAATTCTTCTGCAAAGTTATATTAGAAATTAGAAACGGAATATTATTGTGGTAATGAAAGTCATTTCAAGGTCAAAGCTTACCAATGGCTGTCAAAATATTGGAATCGAATAAATTGACAAAAAATCCATTATTTTTGTCCTTAACTAAACAGTTGTCATCTTGTAAATCGGGTAAATCTCCAAGAAAACCTAAAATTCCGAAGATATAGTAAATTAATCAATCAATTGTCAATCTAATTATTAAAAATAATTATTATGACATTTAAAATCTCAAAACTTTAAATATTTTACGCAAGTGACTAGGATCAAATTCGGGAACAACTTTAATGCCACGAATTCTTGCATAGTTAACAAATTCTCTGAGCTCTTCAAGTTTGTAAGTTTTCAGCTTAGAATAACTGCCACATATAGACATCTGGCAAAATGTCATTTAAATTTTATTACGGCTAATATTATAAGGATACTTACAAATTAGTTAAATACTTTTAAAAATCAACAAATATCAAAAATATAAAAATGTTACCTCTGGAAATTTTTGATGAAGAACAGAAAAGGATTCTAGATCAGCAAAATGTAGATGCAGAACATTCATTTTGTTGTATGACATTCCATCCACTATTCTTCGTAAAGTTTTCAGTGATATGAAATTTCTTGCTACATCAATAAGAACTCCTCTGTATCTGAATGACGGCGTGTCTTCGATGCTCACATTTCCCACTATCTACAAAAAATCGAGTTTCGTCAATTTATTTTTGATCAAAAATTTAAAAAAGTAGAAATATAAAATATTATAAAAGATTATAATTTATTGTATGTAGGTATAAGCCAAGACCAAAAGTGTGCTTTTATTTTTAAACCTGAAATTGATTGTTAATTTCGTCAAAAGCAACAAGCTGACTAAAAGTTTCCAGAGCGTGGCGAATTCCAAAGTATGTATTTGCTTCGATGTCAACTTTTACAGTGCCCCCATTGTTTTTCTAAATTTTAAAAATTATGGTCGATAATTAAATAGCAATGAATGCAAAAAATTTTAAAGACATGTAATTTTTAATACAAAAATTTACCATTTCCTCAGCTGATGATACACGAAGTTTATAGTTTTCCTCACTCGATTCCAAAAGGAAATTCAAATTGTTTGAAGGTGCTGGCAGTTTAACATTTATTTGAACAGAATTGTGCTCAATATTTTTCTCCTTATCTTTCGTGCCATTAGAATCATCTATCTTGAACAGCAGATCAAAATAATAATTTTAATAATCTGGACTTGATTTAATTGGTTATTATTTTTAAAATAGTTATTATTAATTTCAAATAATTTAAGAATATTTAAAGAGAGCAAATACCTGCTGGGATCGCAAAATATCTGTGGTCAATTTGAACGCTACGTTCAGTGCCTTTTGCAGTTCTTCAGAATCCGAATTTACATCTGCTAAGGAGAAATGGACATTTGACAGTTGAAACGGAATTAAATTTTTACCTGTCAGATTTTCCTGCAATGAAAATTATTTTTCTCCATTCATCTTTCTAATTTGTACATTGTACACAGTAATAACATTATATATTAATAACTCGAATATTGTCGATTTTTGAAAAGATTTGTCACGAAAAAGAAAGTAAATTATCCAGTGAATTAGTTTTTATGATAGAAATTAAGTAAAATAATTAATTAATTTGGTTCCAAATGACTAGAATTCCCCGAAATTCGGTTCCTAATGGCACAATCCCTCGAAATGCAGTTCTAAATGGCATGTTTCAACGAAATTCGGTTCTAAATGGTACAATTCCCCAAAGTTTGGGTAACAAATGGCAGAATTTTTCGAAATTCGATTCTAAGGGGTTTCAATGATATTTCAAGGTCATTACTATTCCCTACCGATGAGTGTGTAGGGATTGGCCAAAGAGAGCCGTGTGTTCCACAATTCAACCAGCAGACATTTTTTGAAATCCTCCTTCCTTTCTGCTCATTTTCGGCAAAAAGTGTTCTTTGGCAGAGGCCATTGACACAAGCGAATGTCCAAGGGGAATTGTACTTCGTAGTATAATCCTCTACTATTTCTTCAGAAGATTCATCATATGCTTCGACTCGCAACTCCGACTCATTCCTTCCGCCATCAACGTCTTTGAAAACTTCATTTTGTCTGTTAACATTATAAATTTTAACATTTTATTAACAACACCTGTCTAAAATCTTTTCATATTTCAGCAACATTTGCTAAAAATATATTCGCTAACATAATTAAATGGGATTTACTGATTGAGATGAGGTGGTGGATGCCGTACATCGACAAGAACAGATTTGCTTCGATTCGGACGTGCTGTGATGTAGGCGATTCCAAGAGCGCATAAAATAATAGCCAGGTATTTAGCTATCACTTTAAAGTTAGGCCGTTCCATGTAGCGTTGTAGATTCATTTGGAAATTCGTTTCAATAAAATTCAATCACATAATGATGACTTTCATAATTTCACAGTTTTTTTAATGTTGACACGTGGATGAGGATTTTAAATCATGTTGCGATAATAACTGTTAAAAAATCACTGGTTGAATTCAGTTTTGTCCATTTGTGTCACTTTTAGAGCGAAAAAGAAGGTTATCTCCCCTTATCACCACGGATGTCCTTCTTTTATCACTTATTGCTAATTCTATGTTAACACTGCATGAATTGTCATATCTATACTTATTATTACATTTTTAGTTTAGTTATAAACTTTGTACGTGTTATCTGAGTATAAAAATCGATTCGAGTGTGATAGTAATTTTACAGAGACTTTTTTAGGATCAGGAAGAGTCTATATATATACTCAAAGCTGTTATATTATTTTATTTTACAATTGCAGCAGCAGTGTACGAATTCAATATTTAATATTATGTAGGTATGCTGTTTTGCGAAACGCTAAATATAATTAATGCATTTATTTTCGTGTGTTTGAATAAGTAGGTTGAGATTTAAAACATGAAGTCGTGCATGTGTGTTGCTAATTGTTCGACAAGATAGTAAGCACACATTCGGACACATTACGAGTATTGAGATTTACTTTTATCCATTAAGATTTGCTTTTAGCACCTATACACACTTTACTAATTCCTACCCCTAAAACAGCAAATTTAATTGCGTATACTCTTCACTCTTTCGTTATTAATGGACAGAGCCAAATATTCCGGCAAATAATTCGATATTCACTCTCAAATTCATAATTTTTTAATTATAATATTACAAATATCGACATAAATGTTGAAATCTGTGGATATGATGGAAATTTTGGCAAGGATATGATATATGCTGTACTAGCTGTACCTCTACTGCACTATGACACAATAATAACTTTCCTGGAAATTTATAATCTATACCTACCATAATTATTAATTGTCTAATAATATGCATGCATGTCACATGCAGATGGAATCTCTAGAGAAATTTGTTAGCTTTGCTAATATTTGTGCATAATTTTTTGAAATGGGAGTAGAGCAGCCAGCAGGGACAGTTAAAAGAATATAGGACATTCATCCAAGAGTAAATAAATACTCAAAGGCTGGATATTTACAATTTAAATATTGTATATCAATCAAATCTCAGCGCAACACAAGAAATACAAACATTTAATCAATTATTTAACAATTTTGAATTAATTTTTAGATAAGTATATAGTGCACTCATTTGAAAATTAAGCATTCTAAGAATTCATAACATAATGTCATGCTATGTCTCAACGAATGCAACCATCCATAATCCATTCCATAGTTTGTAGTTTTATGCTCCTAATTTAAAAATGCTCTTCATCCACCGTATATTTATTATGGGTAGTAATCGTCAAATTATAGTAGGTAATTAAAAATAGTTAAGACGTATATATAAAAGTTTTAGGTATAGGTATGTAAATTGTGGATATTACAATGAGGCTATTAACCGGCCAGCTCTATGGCCAGCTCTAAAGTGTTTTTTTAAATTTAAAGCATTCAGGTTTAAAAAACTGAAGATTCGATTTTGTATTATTCTGTAAACCACAATTCTGAGAAGAAATTATATATAGTATATGTTAGTATGTATGGACAATTTAAGCATAATATAATGCCTTTTGTTCTGTTGTTTCGAAAGTTGTACTTTTTTAACTAACAGCGTTTTAATTTTTAATGACTTATAGTAATTAACGTTTGCATCGCAGCAGTAATCTTAATTATTCATTTTCATTCATTAAAACGTATACTTTTTTTATGAGGATGCTCCCAGGACTGTTTTAATTGTCTTCAGCTCATTCGTAGTACCTAGTTTAGGTAGTAAATAAAAAGGGGTGTGCATCCAAACTTTTGAGGAAGCTAATAAAGAGAAATAAATGCTATTTTAACATTTACAGGCTTTATAACAATGCAATGTTGTAAATTGCAAAGTATGAGCAATAACCGTGATGTTTATGCTGCTGAATGAATAAATAAGACGTTTGTGTCGATAAAAATACAATTATGTGAACATCGACATGTGCCGACTACAATTCACACCACACACGTCAACACGTGTGCACTCAAACGCAGAAAGTTGGCATTGGCAACAGTAAAATTAATAATAGACAACAATGGAAATGGAGTATGGGAGACACAAAGTCAAGCAATGTCAAAGATTCAGTATGTTCAAAATGAACTCAGTTTATGTACTCTCTCACGACTATCTCGACCCCTCTATTCGAATTCATAATTAATTATAGACAGCCAAGGGCGTAGTTAGGAAATTCATTTGGAGGGGCTAAACTTTTTTATCGCTGAAATGAATAATATTGATAATTTTTTATCAGTCCTAATTCTTAATTTGCGATTTTTAGTCAAAATTGAATGAAAATTGGCATATTTTTTTTGTATTTTTTGCTTATTTTTCCTCTTTCTCTCGGGATCTGGCGAAGGGGGGGGGCTTGAAACCCCAAAGCTCTTGTGCACAGCTCTCAAGAATATACTTTTCCTATATCATTTCCAGTTTTAAGTTTTAGGTAATACTTTAATGATATTTAATGGTATTCAGTTTCAATTATGATAACCACAATTACCTAAGCGCTTATTCTGATATCATTATAAAAAATCTGGTCTCTGACTCAGGCAGATTGTAATTTTTTCGCTTAATCAGGCAGAAGATAATCGACTCTGGAGTAGAATAGTTTGCAAATAATCAGAATAATCAAAAAATTCACCGAAGAAAAAAGTCATTTTTAAAATTTGCATTATAATCGTCAATGGAAATAATCCTAGATATTTTTTTCTAGCTTTTCTAAATCTTGTAAAAAATAATGCATACTAAATAGAATTTGGAATTTCAAATTATATATAGTCGATTTATTAATGGTCTTCGGATAAAACGCCCAAAGCAGATACACAAACAAAACTTGCAACATCAAAATTTCAAATGCCAAAGGTCAAATTAATCAAATTAAATTGCAAACACTATTTGTTCAGCCAATTTTTGATTTATTTGTCGTATACAATAATATCAATTCAGTTCGGAGTTGTATACCTTATTATTATTAATTTATTACCTACCTACATATTCCAATTTCCATGTAATAACTTTGTATAGGATTCATGCTGTGTAACAATTATATACAAACTTTACTAACACAGTTTAAGTTGAATAATAAGATAAAAGGTCAAGTGACGTCACTATTTTTATAAATGACAAAACAATATTTTTTTAAATATAATATACAGGTAATTATAAATGCTATCATAAATAGTATAAGGTGAACTTGGTGTCAATGCGGAAACTTTTATTATACAATAAATACTTTATTATTATTTATATTGCTCACTTATTGTATAGAATCATAATTTGTATCCTCATTTTCCATTTTTACCCCTAATATAGGTAATATTTAGCAATCATTAATTCACTGCCTTCGCTATAAGCTTGGGTCAGCATAGTCAACAATTATCAACAAGAAATCTCTACTCATTTTATGATAAGGATAACATAATTAATAAATGGATAAATATTGGTATACAAATCCTGACACGTACTGCATGATGATTTCGAAATCGTATTTGCGTAGAAGATTTGCATGAATTTACATTGTGATTGCGTAGACAATGGTGAACAAAAAATAATAACAATTACTACATAATATTATACTATAGACCTGAGCGGACACTTATTGTTTTTACGCAATTCCTCCCATCAATGCATAATTAAAATTAAATATTATCCACGATCCACATTGAAGGAGTTTCAGTCTAGATAGATAGTAGTGTAGCGAGCGATCACAATAAATTTTTCTTAATACAGTAACCTTAAGGTACCTTAAGGTTGTCTTAAATGATTTGCGTGAGACGAGTTAAGGGGACCAAGCTAAAATGTGACAATTCTAGGTGCTATGAAGTCAGAATCTCCCTCTATTTCTCTAGTGAACATGGAGATGACATTTTGAAATAAGTGGATTTTGAATATAGAAATGAATTTTTGGAAAAAGTAGTTTAAGTAGGAATTTACATGTAAAATATTTTCTACAAATTAAAAAAAAATGATGATTTTTCCTAAATAAAGCTGCCCTCTTTCGAATGAGCTACTATGGCACGACTCTGTTCGTGCTCAAATCGTCTTCGGGGGTTTTACTAGAGGCGAAGCACGTCTAAGGATACACAATCTCACTTGTCAACCTTTCAAGACAACCTTAATTACTCTAAATGCTAAATTGTTTCTCATTACAAAGGTAAACGTAATGGCAACTGCAAAATTAGAATAATATCTTGAATCTTATTGAGGTCATAATAATATAGGTTCAATTATATAATGAGTAAATAATAGACCCAATATCATTGGAAAAATAAGTCGTAGCTATAATAGCCAATTTGCTGAGAATTGTTTTATTGCGACGCTTTTGCAACTCGCTTTTTACTTCCTTTTACGAAGTATGCTTTGTAGAAGAAATGTCCGAACAGTACAAAATAAGAAGCGTACATTGCACCAGCCCAATAAAGACTGTCGCTCGTTGTGCTACAATCTTGACCCTGCAATTTGACAGCAGACACGTAGCCGATGAGAACGAGACCGCCGACCATTTGCAGCAATTGCAAACTTGTGATGGCCATGGAAATTTTTGACGGGATGTGAATTTTCATGGCACGGAGTCCTGTGATAAAATAAAAATTAATCGTGTCGTTTGCTTTTTAGTATAATAAGAACTATATCTGCATAAATAGTCAGTTTGCGCTTTTAAGGCAGGGTTCCATATTATCCGGATGAAATAAAAATTTAATTATTTTTTCCATTCACATTGGAATATTTGGACAAAATGGCTATGGATGAAAAAATGTGAACTTTGCTTTCACCCAGCCAGTATACAAGTTGAAGGCGGATGAAACCAATTTTGTCCAAATTAGACCAACGTCATCGTTTCATTTCATCGTGACGCTGCTGATGTGCAAAAAGTGGTGTAGTTACCGTAATAGGAGTACATCAAGGAGTGTACGATAAAGTTCATAATAGAAAAGACAGCGGCTGTTGAGTTTTGCTCCGTGTACGTTGACCAGCAATAGAGAAGAACGGAAACATGATGGTACCTTTAGGGAACAACAATATTTAAACCAGGTCTAAAGCTAATTTAAATGATCAATTTAGGACGTAATTGAAATATAATAAAAATAAATATCAAGTTTTCCCAATACGTCATCATCATAAGCATATTTCCTTGTGTAAATTTCCCGAATGCTTAATTAGTGCAGTTACTCACCAATGGAGGAATATGACTGGTTTTTTTCGCAGAACGAGGAAAACAGTGTCAATCAATTCTGCAAATTTAGAAGCGGTGAAGAGAAAGCCCCAATGAACGGCCGCCTCTGATCTGACCTTCCTATAACATTTACAAAAATAATTCCAATGAATATCAAGGGTAACTCAGTGATACGTAGAAATTATTTTTCTCAGCCACCGGGGGAGCTAGGGAGCTAGCTAGCTTGACCTTTCCGATCCCGAGGAGCCTTTTTCCCAAAAAAAAGTGTCTACAAGCTTCAAAATTAATTTTTTGAGGAGTGGGAGTAATGCATGCAGTTTGGTTGGACCTTCTTTTCTCAGTTGTTTGAAAAGCTAAAAATAATATCCCACAATTTGCCTTCAGTCAGGTAAGGGAGTATCCAGGGGGAGCTTTGATACTGAAGCAACCCCCAAATCCCGAGAAATAGTTTGGAAAAATAAGCAAAAAATACAACACTTTGCGCAGGTTGTTATAATTTTAATTCAATTTTGACTCAAAATCGCATTTAGAAAAGCGATGAAAAATGAAAAAGTTAGGCCACCCCCAAATTAATTTCCTAGCTACGCCCTTGGGCTAGGGTGTCCTTAATTTTTTGAGATATTAATTTTTTCAAAATCGCAGAAACCTAGAGAAATAATAATTATGCATCCTGCTCTGCGTAATTGAAAAATAAATCGTTATAGACAGTCACACCGTTTTATTTTTCTACCCAAAAGAAACATAAATGTTTTGACACTCTGAATCCAGAAAAAAAAAATTCTCAAGCTCTAATGTAGTAAAAAATATCTGCTGAGAAATTGAACTTTTCGACTGGGCGGGTATTACTATTACTATTGTTGTGATTGAATTGTTATTAGGATGATAGCCTGTAAAACGTGTGAGCTTTTTTAAAAGTAATAATAATAATGTATCAAAAAGTGAATAAAATACCAGGGATTGCAGCAGGTTTCATGCAAAGTGACGTTTAAAGCTTCTGGTAGCATTACGTAGATGCCCCCCATGGAGAAAACAGCTAGGGCGTAATTCCAGACTATCAGTGGATTTTTCAAATCCAATGGTTTGCGACTTTTCATGTATTTCTGTCCGAAATAAACAAATGCCATGTAAGCTGCGACGACAGGATAAGCGATTGTCCAGTTTTTTCCCATCCAGTCTAACTTGTACTGATGTTCGTAGTCTGTGAACAAAGTAAGTACTGGAGGAGGTGTGGACAGCGACGTATTTTCCATGTTCTAAAAATCACAATTGCAATTGTACCATTTGAATCATCATGTCATCAAATTATTGCTAGATACTTAGCAAGCACTGTTTATATATTTAAGGTTGTCTTGAACGGTTGACAAATGAGACTTATGAGACTGTTGAATTGAAAGTATCCTTTGTCTGTGTGACAATTCAAACGTTGGCTTTTCTCGCTCGGAGATTACCTAGTAAAAAGTATACAGGGAAAAGGAGACGAGGTGGGCATTTTGAAAAAACGGACAAAGTCGTGCCATTGCTCATTTGAACTTTTATAAATTCTAGCTTGAAAGTATTTTTCTAAATTCGACGATAATATTTCGCATGTAAATTCCTTACTTCTTTTAAAATTTCGTTTCCTTGTTCACTAGAAAAAAAGATGGAGATTCTGACTACATAGCACCCAGGAGTATTGTCACATTGTAGATGCTGAACTCACCTCGTCTCCCGCAAACTATTCAAGACCACCTTAATTTTTTTCTTAATGTTCATTTACACTACACACATACTATAATACTACAAACAGTAAAGGTCTAAATAAAAGATCTTGGAAATGATAATATCACAATTAAATTATCTGAATCTGGAAACGTAGCAAGTAATTATAAATCTGATATTGTAATTATAAACATCTAAGATTTCACAAAAGATAATATTTTACATTGTTGTTGCCTGTCTGCATGGCTTCAACGTTGTACTACATAATTATGCATACCAATAGGCCTTTCTAGAATGATGATGATGATTCTGTGAAATGCAGATGATGAAAAGCGAGTGTTTGGTCCAAGTCACGGGAGGGACAGACTCCGGGCAGGAGAAGTCAAGCAACTGGGTTACGGCTTCCTCCCAAGCTGGGGACTAGCGCGGGACTGTCCGGTAGCTTCTCCTTTGATTTTACACCGGCATAACAATAAACACTCGTTTTTCCTCACCGGTGTTCTACTAACAACAAAATCATCGTCCTAGAATCGCCTTGATACGTACCTACCTATTATACAGCCTAAGGCATATCCCCGTATAAATTTTCGAAAATGAAAAGTGGGTGGAGTGTCAGGTTAAAAATGACGACGCTGATGAACTGGGGGTTGAGAATTGGGGTTGAGTATTTAAAAGCCGAAAGGGAATTCGGATTAATTTCTGCATGAATTACGCTACTCTCATGATCACAGTCTCACAATCAGATGAACCAGACATTATGGCCTCTAAGTACTTTAGGAAATGTCCTTTCGCCTTTCAGCAATAAGACTGGACCATATAGAATCTGATCAGGTCATCAGAGAAACGGGCACCCGGAAATATAATAAATATATCACTAGTGAACTCCCAAAAATGATCATAACATAATTATCATTATCAATTTTAATGTCCTTAGTGCAAAAGTTAATAGCCCAATTCACGGCTTCGAAAAAACGTGTGGCATGAGATAAACTCATTTCCTAATGCGATTTGATATTTACTACTCGCCATCCGT
>JABASI010003752.1:0-15632 GCA_019776505.1 Tomocerus nigrus
AATCAGAATAGTTGCTCATGACAAACACCAAATACCACCCTATTAGAGGAAGAAGAGCGGAAAGTAGGACGGATTATAAACTGAGTAAAATACCATGAATCACCCTCTGTATTTCAATCCCATCAATCTACAATACATATAAGAATTAAAAATTCTGAGCGAAAATTATAAAATTTCGGCTTTAAAATCACTCTATTGGCATTGGCCATTTTTTAATCTTTTAATCAAAACTGCCTTTAGTTAATGTGCCCCTGAATAAAATTTTATAAATAAAATCATTTTTCGAAACATTGTTCACATAGTCATATTATAATTCACATTCGTATTATATAATACGGAACGGACTGCAGTTTAGTGCGCGCAACAAGGGTACCATGTCTTTGTCGTTAGATTTTTAAAATGTTGTGACCGCCTAGGGTATATAGACGGGCTTGTATAATGTAATATAGTACTATATCTTTAGGTATACCTCCAACAAATAATCATTGCTTCCACATCCACATCCACCCTCACATTACATTCTGTTTCTGTACCGAAATCAAGTCTCAAGTAGTAGCAATAACGAAAAGTCTGCAACTTCTATCTGTCTCACGCTATTCACTTCAGATATCAATAGCAATCGTTCCTTTTTTGGTATCGCATCGTAATAATAGCTGCAGTGGTAGTAAGACAGAGTAAGACTACTGCTTACTTCTCTCAATCTTAAATCTCTTACCAAGAAAGAGTATGCTTTAGGGAATAAACGCAATTTATTTTGGTTTCTTCTCAAGTGCGATCATCCAAGAGTTACTTTTCTTCCGCTCACACATTACCTTCGTTGAAAATATAGTCGCATGAGGCAGTCATATAAGGAATCTCGACAAAGATACACACAAGTTCCTTCTCGTTCATTACTAGAAGAACAAGAGAGAAGAGAAGGAGATTGGGATTGCATATGTCGAGCATGCCCTGCATGTAACTATAAAAATTCAGTGAGTTTATTTTTCAGAGTGCCATCATGAACGTCGTCCTTTCCATTTTTATCCACCAACGGAACTTTCTTATCTTTTCGATCTTCCTCGCCCTCATCTCCTTGCCATTAGCATCGCATCAAAATGAAGATTTTTTTGAAAAGACTAGAAATAAAAGTTCACTCCAGCCAACAGGCAATCATAGCTCAAAGAAAACTTTCAAGCTCATCTTTCCCAATAACAAAGTGAAGAAGAGGAATACAGGAGGAGCCGGGAAGAATGGAAACAACAGTACTACATTAAATATTAGTGAGATTGTCAATGTTCTTCAGCTGGCGAATATCGCCGAGGAACTTTCCTCCGGTCAACTCCACGTTAAACAAGCAGCAGCACTCAAGGCCAGACAAAAACTAGCACAGCTGTCATATCAATGGGCTCTCTTTGCCCAAAAATTGACTCAGTGGAAGTCTAATGAAGTTATGGATTTAACGAAGAAGGCACAAGCGGCACAAATCCTCAGTCTCAACTTCGCATCCATTGCCACTCGACTCCAAAGTGCTGTGATGGCTGCACAGGATGTGTACAATTCTGCCTTTGACAGGTACTTACTTACCACTGCCGCCACCACTACTGCCTCTCCATTCTCTCTTAATTAAATCTCCAGGGTACTTAACATCCAGGAAACTAAGCTAATTGCTACTTTCGGCTTCCATTAGCAATTAGAACCTTGTTAAAGAACTCAATCCCCACATTGTACCCCTATTTCTCTTTCATTTGCATAACCTACGCCTACGACATAACTTGTCTGTTTATTATTCAATTAAGGTTGGTGTGACTTGATACAGCTGCGTGTGTTTTCCCACTCTACCAGATACCAAAGCGCTTATGTAATGGATGGAAATGGGAAAATTTGATTGACATGGACAGAAGAACTATCCACGAGCCTCACAACCCTCCAAAATTTCCTAAATTTTCATCTGAAAGGCAGAAAATCGTGTCGCACCTTTTAGTGTGATCAAATAAAAAGGCGCGAAAGGTCTTTTTGCCCTCAAAAACATCTGACAGCGTCTCCGATGAAAATTTTGGCTCATGGATAGTTTATCTGTCCATGTCAATCAACTTGACACATTTTCATTCATTACAGATCCACTTATTTGCTATCTGGTAGAGCGGGAATCACATGCGCTGGACGAAGTCACACCAACAACCTTAAAACCTCTTTAATATTTCATACTCATTCTCATTTGATAAGTTGTTTCATAGCAATACCACCAGAGGTACCCAATTAATTACATAGATTAATACTCTAGCCAACGATCGATCAATCACTAAAAACCTATGTCCCGTCGCATTTGCAGGGGCATTAGAAACAAAAATCCAAGTAAGAAAGATTGATTATTTAATAGCTATCGGTCCAATTCAGCCAAATCTATTTTCAATCCTACAATATAAACCCATCACTAAACCATGGAACAGCAGATAAAAGAGATAAAGATACAGGAATACTAAATAAATAAAAACTACAGCAGCGTGTGGTTCCCATATACATACATGAATGTATAAGGTACATAGTAATTATTATACCTCTCCTACATATGGTGGTTTCCTAATTCATGGAGTTAATGGATATGTGACACACACGCAACATCCAATTACGTTTTATTACGTCGCATTGATAAATATAGATAGGTAGGTATTTGGTTTCAAACTCTGCTCTCCGCTGTCTGCTTGAAACCAAATCAAACGTTTTGTTTTAGGAAATGCGGATTTAGCAACGACCTTGGTAGGGGCTTCTTTATAGCGGATACTGGATATATGTACATAATGGAAAAAACTTGACCTATAGAAAATAGGAAAGTCATAATTCTAGTTGCATGTTGAATGTTGTTGGTCCAAAGAAGCTGGACTGCCTTGCCATGAAATTGTGGGAGAAGGTAGGCTCCTCCGAATCTTTTCATACTAAAATTTCACTTTTTTCGACTAGTATACAGGCTGGAGTAAAAAAACAGTGAAATTTTAATATGAAACCAATCGGGAGAGCCAATACCTCCCTACACTCAATGGTAAAGTAGTACAGCATTCTTGGTGTTGGTCTAATAAATCCTTCTTTTGACTAACAATAAGATCAAGTCAGAAAAGAGGTGAGTAGGCGAGATAAATCTCAATGAAATTTGACTGTGAGTGTTAGTATATCAGTTCTGGCATTCAGCGAGTGCGAGGGACAGAATTTTATGAATGGACAATCTGTAATAAAAAGAACTATGTGCTTGCAGTCACAAAAGGAAAGAATAAGGGCTCATAAAAAGTTTAGAGCCTGAGTCGGCGGAGGGAAATGCATTAGAAGTAAATTCGGAGTAATATAAAATAGTGATCCTTTGGGGTTTTCAGGTACAAGAAATTGGCGAGTCTCGCAGAAGCTGCACAGAGTCATTCAACAGCAACCTCGAAAGCACTAATGCTCCTTCAGTACACTCAGTCAGTGAGGGAGAAATGGGCGAGTGATGAACAGGCTCGTGCATTCCGACTGTCTCAACATCTACAGAATATTCTCTACGATCTCAAGCGAGCCACTGAGTTTGCCGAAGAAGCTCACGAGCACGCGTTGTCAACCAAACAGTACATTCATTTCCACTACTGACGAACAAAGAAGATTCCTCAACCAGAGGATTGAGGATTAGCCAACAACGAAGGATTACAAATGTCTAAACTTTTGAAATTACTAAAACAAGAGCAAGATTAGAGGAATGAATACCGTATAACTTAAATTAGTTCACCCGGGTGAACTATTGTTTTACAAGGGCGAACTATTGTTTTACTAGGGTGAAATATTTTTTCCCCAGAGTGAACTATTGTTTCCTCAGGGTGAACTACTGCTTTACCAGGGTGAACCATTGTTTCCCCAGGGTTGACTATTTTTTCACCCTTATTGTTTCACCAATGTGATCTATTGTTTCCCAAGGGTGAACTATTGTTTCGACAGGGTGAACTATTGTTTCAACAGGGCGAGCTATTGTTTCACCAGGGTGAACTATTGTTTCACCAGGGTGAACTATTGTTTCACCAGGGTGAATTATTGTTTTACCCTGGGGAATTATTGTTTTACCAGGGTGAATTATTGTTTCATAAGGGGGAACTATAACTATTGTTTCATAAGGGGGAACTATAACTATTGTTTCATAAGGGGGAACTATAACTATTGTTTCATAAGGGTGAATTATTGTTTCATAAGAAAAATTATTGTTTTACCAGGGTGAATTATTGTTTCATAAGGGGGAACTATAACTATTGTTTCATAAGGGGGAACTATAACTATTGTTTCATAAGGGTGAATTATTGTTTCATAAGAAGGAACTATTGTTTCAGGCGGGTGAATTATTGTTTCATAAGAGTGAATTATTGTTTCAGAGGAACTATTGTTTTATAAGGGGGAACTATTGTTTCAGGAGGGTGAATTATTGTTACATAAGGGGGAGCTATTGTTTCATCAACACTTTTAATGCGAAAATTTAATATTTCACACGCAGAGCTAAAGAGTGTCCAAATTCTAGCGAAAATACGAAGGTTCACCCGAGGGGGGTTAATTATACCAAGGAGTGAACTAATTAGAGTTATACGGTAGTTAGAAAGCTGGAGGCATCAAAGAGACAGATAGGTAGACCGAGCAGGAGATCCATTTTGTATCTTTAGAATATTTCATTACGCTCCCATGGGTCTCACACATTAATTTTTCATGCCGAAAAGAGACTCGAAACGTCTCGTCTTCCCTCTTATCACTTTTTAACTTCCAGCTAATCTAAAAAGAATCCTTTTAACAAAACTGTGTTCAATTAGCTAATTTGAATCTTAAATATTATATACAGTAGACTTTATGTTACACTTTCACATTCTATGATTCTATGCTTATGGAACTATCACAAACGGGCGTCTTTCTTACCCCGTTGGTACAATATGCATTTATTTATCTCAGCGTGAATGTACATAAGAAAAGAATATATAAATATAAATGTCTACTTTATACGGATAGGTCTGAGTGATATACGAGAGAAAG
Organism: Tomocerus nigrus; assembly: GCA_019776505.1. Taxonomy (NCBI): domain Eukaryota; kingdom Metazoa; phylum Arthropoda; class Collembola; order Entomobryomorpha; family Tomoceridae; genus Tomocerus; species Tomocerus nigrus. The sequence continues at coordinate 4,999 of JABASI010003752.1, forward strand.
GTCGTTCTTATTATTACAACTCCTCAGAGTCAGAACTTTGTTATAATCTCATCATAACCACACACAATATACAGCAGAGCATACAACAAGTGTATTCATAAAAAAATATAGGTATATCTTGCTAGCACGATCACAGCAAGAAGCAACTCCAATGCAATATCAACAAAGATTTATTTATATTTCTAAAACCTACTCATAATCTGAACTGATGCAAGAGACGCAAAGCAATGTGTTAAAATAAAATCTAGTGAGCGAGTCTAAGTCTAATCTGGCTAAATAATAAATGTGAGCAATACCTGTAATATCCTGGCAAGACAATATGAACTCCGGAACTGGGTGAGCAAATACTTTGGACACTTGAATCATCCATCTTTCTTATGTTATCCGTAAAGGGCCCGGTAGCATTAACAACGCATTTCGCCAATACATTGAATTCCTTTCCAGTAATTTCATCTCGGACTTTCGCTCCAACGATTTTTTGAATTCCTTCTTCATCCTACCAAACATAATTCGATCCTCTATATTCTCACTTTACTTAGTTATAGTGGAGATGTAATCATATTCGCTAGATATTTTTAGTTCTGCAGTAAAATTGCGCAATCGCTCGCTGTGATCACTTTGTATATTGTATTGGTGTACTAGTCATAAAATCATGCATCTCCGGCATGCCATTGGCTATGCTATACAAAAAGTAATCTTCTTAGAGATATATATCTCCTTTGAAAACTTTTATATAAAAATAGCAAATGTTTAAAATGCTTAGCTCTAGTTCCTACTACATGTGTTAACCAACATGCTATATAATAAACATCTTGTAGAATTACCGGGAAAAGAACTGTCTAACTATTGTTGGATTGTCAGATCCCAACAAAATACTTTTTTATAAAATTTAATCCGCGAAATTTTTATGTAGCCTGGACTAGGATGAATCGAATCATAAATAATGCATTAGATAAATTATAAAACAGTAATGTAGTTTAGCTAGGAAGAGTTTTTGCACATAAATGCATACTAAAAGTGCTATCATGAAAGAATCCTCAAAATAAAAACTAAAAGTTTTATTCTAATGGGAATAACATAATATTAACAAAAAGCAAGTGCTCACCCGCTCTTTAAGTAGATCCATAACTCGTGTGTGGTTTGCAACAGTCGCTCCGAGTCTTGTTGCAGTGATAGCAATGGAAAGATTCATTCTAGCATCATTGTGTTGTCCTGTAAAAATGTTCAAGGCATATGAGAGTGATGAATGTTGTAAAAGGAAGCTAAATATATGCAAATGTTACATAAACTATATTAAACTAGCTGAAATGTGTGTGCACAGACACACAGAGGACTTTTCTAAACCCACAAAGAGAAAATCTAATAAAGTCACAAGTCATAGGGCTTTTGTACTTACATTAAATCCCACAAGGTATAATATTTGTACAACGTCTGTCTACTCACAGTCAGAGATGTACTATCAAGATAGTTAGCTATATAGAATAATATACTCTGTATATTTCTTGCCAAGAAATGCCAATAAACGAAAGTCGTACCGTCATAGTAGACCAAAGCTCCACAAAGTTTATCTTTTCGGAGCATGGGGAAAAATTCTAGAGCTCTTTCCTTCGACAATAAATATGAGGACTTGACACATTTATTTCCAGCAACAATATCGTACATTTTGATTCCAACCCAGTAGTAAGGAAGCTGCCATAATCTATAAAAACAGAAAATCATACAAAAATAGAAAGAAATCAAGCTTATGTTAGTGTGAAATGAATAAAACCGAACAATGTCATTCATCAAGACGACTGAATGAATTCTTCGATTTTTGGCAGATAATAAAAAAGTCAAAATTCGGGGCTAAAAACTCACTTGTACACGGGAAGCATAATTGGAAGTGGATATGAAAGGTGTGGTGCAATCTGAAGTAAATTAGCACGTTCATGCAAAGCTTCTTTTACCATTCTGTACTGTTCAAAGTCCAAGTGCAAAATTGCTTTCTGGAGGTAGCGTACACCACCATGGATAAGCTTGGTAGACCGGCTGCTAGTACCAGAGGAAAAATCATCCAGCTCTACCAGTGCCGTTTTTAACCCTAATAATAAGAGACACATTGCAAAATCACATAGGCATAGAGCCAAACTAGAAGAATTAGAAATATCATAAAGAAAATATTACAAAATTTACAATGGAAGCAACATGGATCGATTAACATCACAACAAAAGACTCTGGGCTATCTACGACAGATATTACCCGAGCGTTAAACTTTTTTTTCCAAAAGAATACGGACACAAGGATCAGGGTACATGGAAAGCACATAAATTCCTCTTTCCACCACAAAATATTCTATTATTGTTCTATGTTCTAGCTCTGTAGATTGAACATAAAGCCTCGCAATCATCTCTTAAGTCGTTTGGCACTAACGCTGCTGCTTTGCTTCTAATTCTAGACTCGTAAGTTGCACTATATTTTAGAAATTCTCTTTAAACATCTTTAATACGTTTATAATTCCAGAGGCGCTTTCATTTTCGACTAAGTAGGTGCAAGTTACAGTGTGCAATGTGCCATAACACATTTATACATGCTGAGAATCTCCCTTGAGACATGACAATAAATAAATGATACCTGATATGCTATAATTTCATAACTGTAACACAATATGAGCATAAGAATGTTTTATATACATGTTTACCCGTATCTCGTACGTATAATAATATATTTTAAGAGAACAAAGGATCCTAATACTACTGAGATATTTAAGATACATAACCACCAGCAGCACCAATTAATGAATTATTCGCAACATAGTAAGATAAGGTTACATAATCATGCAATTACTTGAATACCTCTTGTTGTAGCATCTAAAGCACACCCGGCTCCTGTGGCACCTCCACCGATAACAAGAACATCAAAGGATTCTGTCTCTAAAGACTGCAGTTGCTGTGCACGAGTTGGAAGCGGACGCTTAGTCCTCACATTTAAGGGGTTAATTTCCGCGTTCGTATGCCCCCAAGCCTATTTTAATTAAACAAAGACCACATTTTATATTGACAATTATCCGAAATTTAATTTCGCCGAATATACCAACTAAAAAAGTGGAATTGCAAAATTATATTCGTGTATTAATTTTAATCTCAATTTTTAATTTCCTACTACTCGCCATAATTACGAATGAAATTCATAACAGATGTGTCGATGACATTTCAGCTCTCTGATTAATCAATAAAAAACAGGCGAGTACGCTACAGTAACATTTAATTTGACACTAATGTTATTTATTAGCAAATCTTTACATTTCATTTTTACTCAATACTCAATCTATCGTTGGAGAATTTGTAGTAGGTAAAATTTTCTTTTGCCATAACACGTAGCATTAATAGCGGCATCAGTACGTGGATTAATTTGGAATGGTAGTTTAGTAGGCTACTAAACTGCCATCCCAAATTCCTCTAAACCTTATTAGATTTAGAGGGTTAGAAGATTAACACAGTATGTTGTATCAATGTTTAGTAAACAAGGAAAGGCACTGTGTCAGACGCACCACGCAACTAGCGCGTCACAAACAAATGAGCAATGTAATATAAATTGCATACACGTACACATACATAGATTAAATTAATCAATATTTTAGCTTACACTTGGGGCCTCTTCTGTCAAAGTCTGAGCCACATAATACCCGACTCCAAGAATAGAGCCATAGCCGATCAATCTCTTCAAATTTCGTTTCAGAGACATTTTTCGCCAAGTCTTAATATGCCGTAAGTTCTAAGTCTGTGAAATGCGAAAATAAACACATTAAACAAAATTCCATAAAGAGATGATAAGAAAATAAACTTTGATTTGATGTAGTTATATGNGTAAGTTCTAAGTCTGTGAAATGCGAAAATAAACACATTAAACAAAATTCCATAAAGAGATGATAAGAAAATAAACTTTGATTTGATGTAGTTATATGGATGATACAAAGAAGTGGCACACTTAAATTATCAAATCACACCATGCATTCCGAAGAAAAACGCAAATAAAGGATTTCTTGCATCATCAAACATTATAAAGAGTATTCAAGTGTACTATTCCTTTGGCAAATAAATTATATACATACGAAGAGCATGTAAGTAGGTAACTTACTACGCAATTGGCTAACAAAAAGCATGCTGTGGAGTAAAACGTGTTAATCTTATCGTATGCGTACCACGAGCATTAAATAGATACGGCAGAATATTATCAAAAACATATTGTCATTCTTAACAGATTTTGCAAATGCTGAATCGATATAAAAAAACTGACATAGTCCAATAGTGTAGTAAGTAGTAAGGCTTGCTTGCTGAAAGCAATTGATATGATAAGCTTACCTCGATATGATATCCGTTAAGTGGATTAAGTGGAGCTGAGGATGGTTGTAGTCCTATAGCTACTGCGCTCACAGGAATTTCGCCAGAAAGAATGCTATGTGCGTTATAGAGCAATAATATTTCCATTCGTAAATATCGGATGAAGGAAAAAAGACAAACGCTGGTTGCTGTACGAGCTTTCTTGTTACACTTTCTTGCTAGCCACACAAAGTGTTTCCTTGATGGTCAAAGGGAGGTTAATATTCGATTAAATTTGAGTGGTCATTCAACGCTGGCCTGTATTTTTGACCTTGAAATTAAGGAATAAATGGAGGTAAACATTAGATTACGCTTAATATCAAAAGGCTGGTAGCTACTTTTTGTAAGTATACCTACCTATGCAGAGGAGAATTGGAGAGAGAGAATATCAGCCTGGTTTGCTCTTCCGTAACACACTGAATGAGAATCCAGTCAATGCTGCAGTCGAAGTAGAATGAACTGAGTTGTAGTACAGCGAAGAAAAAGACTGTCATGCCCATGAGTGCTGTGCCAAGCCTATTCCTGCTCCAAACGAAACTTGCAATCACATGCATCCTGCCAGTCAGTAGTGTAGTCAGCCACACGGGAATATACCTAGAACTATATAAGAGAACGGAAAATATTACATGTACGTATATTACAATATTATGCAAAGTTTAGAGTTGCACTAAGAATGTAGCAAGGCATCAACTCAATTTCTTAAACTGCAACATCAGAATAAGAATACTAATATATGTACGAAAAGTTTAATAGGTAGTTTGCAAACTCCAGTACAGAATTTACAATGTACCCATCCACTACTATTACTACTCTACTACCCACTTCAGCATACTTGGGCGAGCTGAAGTAGAACATTACATAAAATATCCTAGACAGTAGAGACTAGTATAGAGATGAAGGTATATCAAACATTAAATTAGCAGTGGTAGCCAGCACTTTGAAAAACCAGATTTGTTTAACTCCTGTGTATGAAAGAATAAGATTGCACGATAAATGTAACAAAATCTATACTTATAGTCTATGAACAAGGAACACTGAGCATAAACTAGTACATTGGTACATGATTATTAGGATATGATTTTAAACATACTCTTTGCATAATAGGTTGGGATGGTTGAGAATCGTGATATTAGAAACACGGTGCTACAACTATAACTATAGTAAGTATATGCTATTCTAGTTATAATGTTTTATATAGTATACGTGGGTAGCTGACGATGTAACAGAGATAACTATGTAACATTTGTGTTTCTTTCCATTTTTATATACAGAATATAATTTTGTATCTGAATCAGTGTTTAATGTTCCATGGTTATTGGATGATAAAATTACAATTTCTATTCCTAACCGGAACTATCAAGAAGGAATATGATGATAAATGTACATGATTTAATATTTGCACATAAATTCTCATCTTTGATTACAAATATAATTCACGTATCATATTCAGTGCGTTATTATTATAGTATTCTATTTTATTGGGTATATTATTTATTTAAGAATGAACAAAAATAAAGTTCTTACAACTTAACTTTTAAGAACTTTAGTTTTGTCATTACTGAAACTGATTTTTAATAGGGATTCTAGCATCCTGAATCCTGATGCCGAAGCAACTTCAATGGGCTTAAAATCCCGATATTCGTGGTACTAATTATTTTTCATTAAAGAGATAGGGAAATTATGCACCCATACGCAGCGCCCTCCTCTGGGGAGGGGTTTACGATATTGTCCAAATTTTCGTTTGAAAGTTTGAAAATTTTTAATATTAGGCTCTATCTTTTCAAAAATTAGGTTGTTTAATATAAGACAGTGCCACCTCCCCCCATGGGTAACAATCTTGGTACAGTGCCACAGTAATTACTTTCTCTTTTCCTAACTCCATAACTCTTGATGATTTTATATCACTGACTTGACATCTGAGAGTGACTGAAGCCTAAGTAAAAGAGTAAAACTAATAATTTTCTTTCTATTTCTTCAGTACCTACCTACGAGTAAACTAATAATTGTATACGAGTATGACATTAAGTGGAATGACATTAAGTGGAAGTATTTAGTTTTTCCTATCTTTTAGCAAATTGCAAGCAAATTCGCAGTTCTCGCCGGTACTTTGACTACAATTTCTAAATAGGCGTAACTGACTTCCTGGAAGGTCTGAGGTTCAATAGAGAGTCATTATACCGAAATTTTTTCCTCAGAATGCAAAATCTTTAGGCCTTTTTAGTCAAAAATAAACTAAATACTATACCTTAAAAATCCTAAAAATCACGCAAAAAGTGCATAACGAAAAATTCTTTAATACAGCACATTTCATGAGGAGGGCGGAGAGGTTTCCGATTCAATAGACCTCCTCGATGCGCCACAGAGAAAATGGGATCATTTTGTAACGTAATTTTGGATGTGTGCACTTGCAATGTAAGTAACTCATATGTCGTGAAAGTTTAAAAGTTTAATATGGAGTTAAACTTATGAGAAAGTTTTTAACTTGCACTGGTTATAATATAGTTGATTCATACAATTAATTGATACAATATAGAAGTTATAGAAATGCTATATGCTCATGTGGTATTTGGATTGGTGGTCAAAGTAAAACACGGGGGAGGGGGCACATCCTTATCTCGATCCCAAACTGTTCAAAATAAAATTAAGGGCACTTGATTGAAACGAAAAGTGAAAACATGCCTTCATAAAAGCGATTTAGGGAAGAACACGTTTTCAATTTTCACATTACATACATCGATACATTTGATACATACCTACATAGCTTAGTAGGTGTAGTTAAATACAAAAAGGGATTATTATAAAATATCTCTAGAAGTTAATTAGGTCTCACTCAATGCTGGTCTCTCGAAAAATGTTTTCTTCCTGGGACCTGGAAGGAAAACTTCCCGGGACCGGGAAGGAAACTTCCCTGGGAAGCATTCCTCCCAATTTCCCGGGACCGCTGGTTCTGCTTTGAAAAAAATCCCGATTTCCAATTCTTTTTCCCGGGAATTTTTCTCTTTCCGGATTTTTATTTCCTTCCCTGGAAGGTACTTTTTACTTCCTTCCCGGGACCTATGGTTCCGCGGTACCTACCACATTTTTCGACGTCCCGCTCAATGTATTAGTAACTGAAGGCAATTGAAAGCAAGCAACGTAAACATAATGTAGCTGAGCCGAAAGTCGTTATTAAAACCTTCATCTCACTTTTTCTTCTCCCATTTTCATTGCGAATTTCTTGCATTGTGCATCGCTGAACTTGAGTTAACCGCATTGTTTCGCCGTCATTGTCATCTGTTATCTGCCTGTTTTATGTCTACATAAACAATTATAAAGTAAATGAATTACAAATACACAATGAATAATAAGTTAATTGTTCAGTAAATGGAAATTTTACGCATGCGTTGTTACATTTTTATATAAAATACAGTTTCCCGTGCTAATCTTTTTCTTTTCTGCCATTTCAAAGACAGTAATAATTTGAACACAAGGCTGTGTTGACAATATATTTTCAATAACCCTTGGTCTCTGCTTGTTGCGATGTATGCAAATAAATGCTGTGTCTTGGTCATCGTAAATTTTTATTTTCATCATTTCGTCTCGTCTTGTGAGTAGTGTCATCGTCACCAGACGACCTTCTGTTGGTACACGCTGGGTGCCCTTCGCCGGCTTTATGTATACGGTGACGGTCTGTTCTATGGATAAAACAGGAAATTATTGATAATATTACATGTACTGATGTACATATTGTAAATAAGGTAAATCCTCCTGTGCTTTGAGTTCCTCTATTTGTTTATAGGTAGTCTAGGTCTTGCCATAATGAGGATTTTAGGATAGGATAATGACTCCTAATCTCATGCTAGATGATCAACTTATTTCTACTCTGCCCAAAATTTTAAAGCTTAACATACTTTACCTTTTTGCTGGAAGATCTTTCTGATTCTGTAAAACTGCTGCCGATACTGCCGAATAGAAAAATGATACTTAAATTTTTCGCGGGAAATCTGCCGGTCTATGTCCTGAAACAAAAACAAACCATACAGACCGCATAATATCAACATCAACTCACGAAGAAACAGTGAGTGTAGGTGTTGGTGTCCGAACCGGTGCGGTGTTTAACGGTGTACGGGTGTTTTGGTTTTCGAAAGTGTCAGCTGTTGTAGCCAGTCATATTGTCACCGGAACTGGAGCCTGGCCTGTCTCATTTATTCCTGTATGATATCGACTGATTGATGGGTGCGATTGTTGATGACAATTGTCTTGTTGAGCTGCAAAAATAGGTGACATTATATGACATGGATAACATGGATTGATATTTACTCGGCTACGCCTTTTCTGTCCTTTCACCTTTCTCAGTTGTGCGTCAGTGAAACTGGCAGAAACAGCTGGGCGACGAAGTCGGACAACAATTTATGGTCGACTAGTCTCGCTCTTCGCTCGTACCTATACTGTTTGTTCTTCCAAAACAAGTACAATGTACAATAGATGTTAATGCTGCATACAATACAACACAGCCCTAGACAATGAATAAAAACATCATTAGCTAGTCATCAGTTACCCATCACTAATTAACCAACAAGATTTTAGTTGTTAAAATATGGGAAACTCAACGGATTGACAGTGACACTAACAAAGAACATTAGTCACGTTCGATGTTCGATGATCCTTTCGCACTGCTACGTTGAGTTGATTTTCCCTTAATTTAATGAAGTGTCGATATCGTCGGTAAAAGTTGTGAAGCTGTGAAGTGAAAGGCGATTGTTGAAGGTAAGAGCAAAATTATTATGAATAATTGACAATTAGTAGGTATACGGTATATCTACCTAAAAATTATGTGTGCAGTGCATTGTACATCTATAGTTAGTATTTTAGTATTATATAAATTGACAGGTTTGTTGTTTTTATGTTGCATGCGTATTTGGTGTTTTACTAAGTTAACCAGTGAAAGTGAAACAATTTGATTATATAGTGACAACTAACCGCGGACAGACAGAGTAGTGAAAGTTTTGAATTTTTAAAAGATGGTTAAAAATAGAAGGCTGTATTTGCCGCCGGATGTGTGTTCGTGGAGAATTGCAATCTTGCGATAAAAATTGGCGAGCTATCAGTGATATGCCTAATAATAAAGTAAAAGTAAGCATATTTTTTCCCAAGGAAGTATATAGTATAGTCAAGACAAGAGTAAGAATATATTTTATTATTATAGAATATAGATATAGACTGTAGACTCTGCGCAAGGAAGACCAAACGTGACTATACCAAAGGACTTCCTCCATGTAAATGACAATTCATCTTTTCACATCTAAATAGCGCACCAAAATGTTTTCTAAGCCATTTCTATAAAAAAAACACTGTACTTTCACTTTGATAAAAGTGAAAGTAGTGTGCTAGAAACGCCTTATGACGTGAAAAAGATTGTAGATTACTATTTAGGCGAGAAAGGACGAATTATCATTTGCATGGAGAAAGTCGCAGTAGTAAGTCGTAATGGTATACTTACGATTGGTCTTCCCTGTTAGATTCGTTAGATTACATTGGATTTTTGTTAGGTTGTAGATCTTCATTCTCTTCATTCATTTTATTATTAATTCCATGGCCAGAAATGTAGCTTGTAAGTGCTTTCTGCTTTGTTATAAAGAACATAGAGAGCGGATCTACATAGCAAGTCATATTTATGACTTTCACCAGTTTCACCATGTAAATGTCATTTCGCAAAACTCCTAAAAAATAATAACACTCAAAACTTTTTTCAACCCATTTCTAGTAGTTTAAACTTTCACTTTGCTTTCACTTTTAGAAAAGTCTAAATGTATCGCCTCTCTGTAGCGTTCACCATATCAAACTTTCTCATTTCTTCTTTATTTAAAATTTCATATGTTGAGCAAAAAGAGTGCGATGTTGATTGATTTGTTATCACATCGATCATAGAAAGTGATAAATTCATCCAATTTTAAGTAAGTCACGCTGCCCTGCAGATTTCATTTCATATAGAATAAGGAAATATAATTCATTTCAATCATTTCATTTAGCGTATTATTATTACGATTATTTTACAGTAACTTCAGGAATGAAACTGAAAACTTACTATTCGTTTATTCAGGAGAGAATATATTTTTTACCTCAGGCAAAATGAAAAGGCAAGTAAGGGTGAGACTGAAGCTAATTAGAAAATAACTGCTCTGAACATTAACTCCACACTGTTTTTGGCCCTTTCTTAGAAGATCTTGTCGAATTCGATTCATTTCATCTCTTTGCTCTCTATCTTTTACTCTCCGTTTTTCGTCTCCCGTCATTGGGCG
>JABASI010003753.1:0-15630 GCA_019776505.1 Tomocerus nigrus
TCTCCTTGTACTCCCATACTGGAAGTTGTTTCCGCTTTTTCAGTAGATCAAAATATCTTGGAGTATATACCATTGTGCTGTAAGGGTTGATTTGCGGTACTGGTTTGATAGGCAACTGTCTATTAATATTGTCTTCAAGTTTACTAAAAGAAAAAAAAACAATTATCTACAATGCAGTTTTGATTAATTGAAAGCCTCCAAAGAGGCCAAAGACGCTCCGAAGCCAGGAGAGCTCATTTGGCAATTTGCTAATGCAATGCAAAGTTAAAAAACTATAAATATGCACTGTAATGTTGTGCAGTGTGCATAGATGTGACTTATTAGGGATAGTTTAAATTCAAAACGTTCAAATGTACTTATACTTACGACTTTTTTGAGTTAATGGAATCTGGAATGTCCAGCCGACGTCTTGACATTGTGAATTTATTTAATTTTGGATAGAATATGTATGAAATAGGAAATGGTTGACTCGAAACACAAGGCAAGTGCTGAAAGGTTTAAGTTCAACCAAATTATTATATTATAATATATATGTCAAATCACAAGACAGTTAGATAAGATGAATGTAAAAAAAATCTTCTTACCACTTACGACTACGGAACGGACTACTGGCTACAGCTGAAAAACTAATTACTATTTATTCTGGTCACTTATATTTTTTACGCCCTCGTAGGGAAATTCTGTTCTATTAAAATATATTAATCTAAGGAAATGGCAATTTCCATTGCAAAAATTTAAACCCCGAAATTGAAATGACTATTGAAGTGTTGCAAACAATAAATGGCAGGACAAGATAGAAGATTTGAAAGTTAGTGTCCTGTATAAAATATTTGATAGCCAGGAAAGAAGGAAAATAAGAAAATCAATTCGTCAGTTGTGATAAATCGACAAAAACGTTTATCCAACACAAGAGATTAAGAACGTGACGGAAATAACAAAAACGTATTTTAGGTTGTAGGTAAAACTTGCATAATATTATAAGTAACAAATGCCCACAGGTGAATGATCAGTGCAGTGTAGAGCGTAGAGGTTCAACTGGTTAGATAAGAAGGTAGCGTCACTGAACAATAGTTAAATTAGAGAAAATTGTCACAACACATTTGGTTTACATAAGAGTTGTCTCTGCAGTTCTACAAGTTGCTAATGACAGGTTTCAATCCCTTTACAAAATTTCGGAAATGCTAAACAAAATTCAAGACATTCAGTTTGGTGAAGTGAAATGCAACTGCAGGACTGTCTTTGGTTTTAGCTTGCGCTGTTGTAGTCTCGCACGTCGTTTAATTTTTGCTTTCTTAAGCCTTTTTCGGACAGCTATAACGATAAGACGATACAATATCACTATCCTTCCTTATGCATCGTCTACCTTAATTGGCTGCATGTAACAGTATCAATACATACATAAGTTATACATAATACATCAGTTGACGCGGCAAAATTAAAGTAGTTAGCCCCGATGTACGTACAAATGTGACAGACAGACCCAAAGCATACACTTCTTAAAAATATGCTAGCCAGCAGAGGAACGCATTATTGGTATAGTATTGAGGGTTTATTGTACAAGCACTTTTAATGTCGACGAACGATAATCAGGGTTTTTTATGAACGAATAATTATGATTACACTACTAACACTACACACCGACTGAACGCGAAAGTCCCATCAGAATTTCTAACACCGGCTGCAATGCAAAGGGCATAATTACAATTACCAATTAACTGAAGTAAAAATAAAAAGCAGTATTTCTATTTTAAATGGAGCTGTTATAATTATTGGACACCGAACATTTTTGCTATCATTATTGCATTCCAATATAATGCAGCAAAATTCCGATAGTCATTAATCATAATTTATTATAACCCATAACCTTTTAAGATGTATTTTAAAATTGTCAGCTACGAAACCCTGTGTTTCATTTCAGCGGTTTTAATTATTTATGTTACGATTTTATACATTTGTAGCGTTATATGTTAAATCAATGCCGCCGGTGGTGATGACGGTGACTGACTTGAAGAAGAAAGCATGAGTACATTGCCTGAGAAAATCATAAGCATGGAAGAGCGGGTGACTTTAAAATACGCACGTTGTACAGAAAGTTCAATCAAAGCATGAGATTGAGAACCACAAGGTTTTTGTAAATTACTGACACAGAATCATAATCATTATCTAGCAGTTTAGTTCACTCACAGAACCACCAACCAACCACGTGTGTAGATCTGTGTTATGTGTTGTCTGCATTTTGTTTCTGAGCCTTTGGATATATAATAAAATAATAATATTATAACCCAATATAACCCTGAACTTCTGATTGGGCATTTGTTTTCTCGTTTATATTTTACTTCCAATAGTCAATAGTGAATAGTAATATTGACTATTGACTATAAAAACGAACAATCGTGATTTATTTTCAAACCACTGTTTCAACACGGCAGACAAATGGCGAAATTTAATCAAATGGGTTTAGACGACAGACTTTTAAAGGTAACCAGTGAATGGTGGATGTCATTCATCATGTTGAATTATTACAGTCTATAATTTAAAAATCTATTTTAGTAGAATATTCAATATTATTAATATTATTCAACTTTTAAGTACTTAAGTGATTAATGTCGCACATTGTTTTAATCCATAATTTGAAGACAATATTTTTCAATGATTTAACATCAAAGACTAAATAAACAGGATTGAAATAATTAGGAATTTATTCTTTCTACATTTTATATATTGTTTATAAAAATTGAAGTAATATATAACGTGTAACATTTTATTCGAGATTTATTACTCTGTTCTTAAAAGGCGATTATGGCTATCAATTGTCAATTGCTTCCCGTCACAATTTGTATTAGGTCATCAATTTGTTTATGCCTTTCCCCTCTTGTTTATATATTTTCTGATAATGTTGGCGTATATTTGGTATTAGGCGGTCGCTAATCTTGGATGGAAAGAACCTACACTGATTCAAGAGAAAGCAATTCCACTGATATTGGAAGGGAAAGATGTTTTAGCGAGAGCACGGACTGGTTCAGGAAAAACAGCTGCTTTTTCATTGCCTGTGATACAGAAAATATTGACCATCAAAAGCAGTGCTCGAGAACAGAATATCCGTGCGTTGATTCTGGCTCCTAGCAAAGAACTCAGTCATCAGATATTCAGTAACACCCTTCAGTTAACATCCTTCTGCTCCCGGGACATAAAGGTTGTGGATATATCCAGCCAAGGAGACCTCCAGTCTGTAAAATCGTTGCTGAATGAAAAGCCAGACATTGTTGTCGCTACACCACAAAGAATTTTAGCCCATCTACAAGGAAAAAATTTGGATCTCAAAGACTCGTTAGAAATTCTAGTAATCGACGAAGCAGATTTAGTTTTCTCGTACGGTTTTGAAGAAGACATTAAGAAACTGATGGGGTATCTTCCAAAAGTTCACCAATCAATTCTTGCCAGCGCCACTTTATCAGAGCAAGTTATGGAACTTAAAAAATTGGTGCTACTTAATCCTGTTATTCTAAAACTACAAGAACCATTAATGCCTTCATCTAGCCAATTAGCTCATTATGTTATTCGGGTATGAAAATTCAATTATTCAATTATACACTAATTGGTTTTTTAATTGGCATTTGAAAGCGTAAAAATATAAATATTACAATGTGATGTTGATCATTGCGAATTAAATTAATTGTTTAGGCTGAAGAAGAAGACAAATTTGTTTTAATTTACGCCTTATTTAAACTGAGTCTTGTAAGAGGAAAATCTCTGATTTTTGTGAATACTGTGGACCGATCATACAAACTAAAATTGTATTTGGAGCAGTTTGGAATCAGTTCCTGTGTACTGAATTCAGAACTGCCCCAACTTTCTCGCTGGCACACCGTTCAACAATTTAATATGGGAACATATAATATAATTATTGCCTCGGACGATAGATATTTAGAGGAAAAACCTGCAGTAAAAGACGAAACAGCTGAAAGGTAAAATAATCAAAAACCTACCTATTTGTAATTACAAAATATTTTGAAAATTATCTATCAATTTTTTTTTTAATTTTTGCACTTGCAGCGATAAGGCAGAAGCGAGTTCCAGCACAAAAAAGAAGGTGCCTTTCAAGAGAGACAAAGAATCTGGAGTGGCAAGAGGAATTGATTTTCAGTTCGTCTCCAACGTTATTAATTTTGACTTCCCCTTCGATTCATCTTCGTACTTACATCGAGTAGGCAGAACTGCAAGAGGAAATAATCAGGTAACTTCGAATTTTTTAAAGTGTATGTGCAGAAAATAATTTATATAGAATGCTTTCAACTAAGAGTTGACCCAATTTTACGACTGCAAAACTATTACACTAAAACATAAGAAGACACGAACTTCCAATTATTTTCCGTGCGTAAAATACTTTTCAATTTACTCATAATAAAATCAATTAGTCGTCTTCTAATTATTATTCTGATATCCAGGGAGCTGCCTTATCGTTCGTTTCTATCAAGGAAGGTGATTTGCTTGCAGAGGTAACAAATTTTTTCTTCTTACAGTATGGGGATTGTGAGCCAAAAATGATTGGTATTTAAATGCAGGTGGAAGGAGTCCTGGAGGAACTGAGTGGTGACAGTGAGTTAAAAATACAGCCATTTAATTTTAAAATGGAGGAGGTCGCCGGATTTCGTTATCGAGCAAAAGATGCATGGAAGGCAGTTACTCGAATTGCGGTTAGAGAGGCACGTCTAAAAGAGATACGATTCGAAATAATGAACTCTCAGAAACTCAAGGTTAGTGAGATTTTTTAACGCAAATCTGTAAAACGATTACATTACTTTTCTTGGCGACTTCATTGCTTTTCCGTTTCACAGTCTCAATCTTTGCAATTTGATTTAAGTTTAATGATTTAATTTGAATGGTCTGATGCCAGTAGTTAACTTTTACTTTTTTTGGTTTGCATTGATGTACAGGGATATTTTGAGTCGAGGCCTCAAGAGCTTCATGCCTTACGTCATGACAAGACTTTACACACGGTTAAACAGCAACAACATTTGAAAAATGTACCAGAGTACATTGTTCCAAAGACTCTTAAACAAATAGGTCGAAGCCGACCAAGAGATGCTCACGGTTCAGCAGTACCAAGTTCAACCATGTCCCATAGTGGAAAAGACAAAAGGCGAAAAGGTGCCAAATCTAAAGTAAGATGTGTTTGCTTGTATGATAAACCAATGAACAAAATTTTTATTTGCAAAGTAATAAAAAATAATATTTTTATTATTAGAAACGCAAGCGAGACCCATTGGAAAGCATGGAGTTCAGTGGAATCAACAAAAAATACAAGAAACCTACTTGATTAAATTTTAAAAATTTTAACTTGTTACAGTCAACTAACACTATTGTATGGATTAAATATATTCTGTTTTGTAATAATATCAGCTTACTAATCTTCGGATTTTGTTACTGTAGATAAAAGTAGCGTATTGGCATCATAATATCAATCGTTAGGGAGTCCGTAAAGTTTAATTGTACCGCTGTCGCGATCTCTGTCGTATTTATCTTTGTCATCACAAGCGTAGGCCAACAAGTTTTTGTTCGGATTCCATGCAACAGTGAAAGTCGGAGAGTCCACAGAAATGGCAGCAACCTATACAAATCATTTAATTAATTAGTTTCGAGCATACACCGAAACCACTGCTTCGTTAGTATTCGGTTACGGGTACACTCCCCACCCTTGAGCGGAAGAGATGTTGGGGACTGCATTTGAGTCATGGCGATGGGGACTAAACGAAAGGACCCCACATTCAGTGGCATAGACTAAGAACTATTTGTTAGTTACAAATTCACTGAGTACGCACTTGCCATATTGTTATTCGTGTATTGCAAGTTGGAACTGTACATTACGGTGCACACTTTACTTTACGATTTATTTTTATTGATTTTTATTCGTTTCTTTGAAAAAGTAAATATTTATTCAAACAACCTGTATAAATAAGGCGCAATAAAAAAATACTAAAGAAAGTTAAAACAAGAATCAGAATATGTCTCATATCTCCATTTGGAGGACAAAGTCCTCTGCTAACAGCCACCACTTTGAACCCTGTGAAGGCTTGGAGTTTCGGTGTATGGTTCCGAGAACAAAACATAGTTAGAGACTGCAAACGTTTTATGAAATTCTACGTCTGCTTACGTACTACTTTAAATGGGCATTTATTTTCCATGGATCAAAGCATATAAGCGTAGTGTCGCAGGCAGAGACTGTTATATATATTTAGTTTACACAGTTTTTGTGATAGAAGTTGCTTTAGAATTAATAGGGAATGACTAAATAACTAGGCCCCTGCTGGTCACCGGAAAGTGAAAAATGAACTGTGTAAAAGAACACAAATTAAATAATTGATTTTTTATTTACAGTAATTTTGGCGTGGAGTTGAAATTAGCACTTGGTTTAAGTTATATTCTAAACGGCATTTGTTCGGTTTAACATTTTCGAAAAAAAGTATGTGGTACTAAGAATTGTTTTTGTCCCTTAAAAGTGCAATTTTTGGAAATTTCTCATTCCTAATGAAAAAAAACTTTTTTCGAATCGTGCAAAGCGTAAAAAATTCTACTTTCTTGCCTCCTGCTTTTAGGAATTCAAATTTTAATAATTTTGAAATCAGAGACTTGGGAAATTTTCCCAAATTATTCCACTAAATCATGACAATGACTCCCTTTCTTACTGAATGAATAATAAATACATTACCCTCTCTCCAGTGTCAACGTCTGCAATGTCAATTGTTAAGTCTTCGGAAGCTGACGCTAATAACGAGCCATTGTGGTTGAAACTAATAGCTCGTACTGGCCAGTCTAATCGAGTGAAAGTTCGTATGCACGCTAGCTCCTTTACATCCCACAAAGAAACAACGGCATCCGCGGACCCAACAGCAAAATAATCTCCAGAGGGGTGAAATTCGATGCAAATACAATTGGCAGGGTGTGCTTGCAAGTTGTACTGCAAGGTCATGCTGGGGTAACTGAAAATAAAATACAAATATGTAGAAATTAACTTTGCCATAAAATATTAGAAAATGAAAGAATATGAAGTACTTGTGGATGCAGATGCAGCCCAAGCCATTAGTGAGGAAAAATAGGTCTGAAGTCGGATTCCAGCAGATTTCATTCACTTCAAACTTGAAAGCTTCTTCACTGCGAATTTTGTTGGCTCGTACATCGATGAAAGTGACGAGATCTTCTTTATTCCCGGCAGCAATAGAATTCCCGTCTGGGGACCATGAGATGTTGATATTTTCCCCTTTCGTAGCAAAACTGTCGACAGCCTTCGCCGCCCTGGCGTCCCATATTCTTACAGTCTTGTCCCCACTGGCCGTAGCTAAAAGTTCCGGATGAGTAGCATGCCAACATAATTGATCTACGGAATCGGTGTGGCCTCGGAAAGTGTGTTCTATACGCTGCAGACAGGAAGAAATATTTAATAATATTAACAACGGCAATTAACAATTAATATTAAGTAAATCTTTGGAACAATGAATTAAGTTCACATTTTTCAAAATTCAGATAACTTTTAAGCATCTTTACCAGTTTGTCTTTGTCGAGATAGTAAATGCATACACATTTATCGAAAGATCCTGATGCCAGGCGCCTTCCATCGCAGCTCCAGTCAACGGAATGCACTTTTGATAAGTGTCCTGTATATTCTTTTACTCTATTATTCTTTCGAAAATGTTCCCGAAAATCTTCTACGCTTGTTTTATTTTCAGACTGCTTTTCCTTCATTTCTGGACAATGTCTTAAAATCTACTATTGACTATTCAAAATTATAGGTAACTATTTAATTTCAACAAGTCAAAAGGACTGACAACAGTGTCACCGCAGTCCAAATCAAATTATTTCGCGGTACACTAAACAGTGCAGTGTTTAGATTACCACTGAACCTGACAATGGGATGACTTTCTCTTCGTCCAACGGGTGAAATTCTTATAATATTATTCTTATTATCTGTTCTATCACCTATAATATGTCATCACTCATCACCAGTCACTACAAATAGTTTTTTGTCTGACGTCCTCAGAAGGCGATTAGAAAAGTCCATGTAAGTAAAATATGCCTAGGTTGATTTGCAACTATAAACAATTCTAGACAAGAAATAGCTTTAGAAATGGTGTCTAAATGTCCGCAGCACGAAAATTCTTGTAAAATTTTAATGAAAACTGAATCAAAGGGAGCACTGTCCCCAAGAATTGCGCAAAACTTCTTAATTTTTGGAAAAGATGAATGCAAAAAACTAACCGTGTGAAGAAGGATTTTTTCAGTTTTTAATGGAAAGTAAATGAAATCAAGTGAAAATGAGCAATGTTTTTTGCATTTTAGACTTTAAAAAAATGTGGCCCTTAAATAGCAGTTCTGATTTTTTACGTAATGATTATACAGTTAATGATATCATACATATAAGCAACAAATAATATAAGCAAGGGTCTTGACATCTGCCCTGGTCGAATACTTGGGTTTACTACCATATTATATGCAACAAATGAGATACAGTTTTATTGAAAATGCAGCTGGACGGCTAATGACCATGCATAGGCGTGGGAGACTGTAGAACGAGAGAAAGTTCTAAATGATCATTTAATTATAATGAAAGTTGAAAACTATTAAATGTATTCTCTGCATTTGCTAAACCGTTCACGTAATGCAGAATTGTAGAGTATTTACGCATAATATTAAGTATTGATTTCCTTGTGTCTTGTGTCACTATAATATTATTAATATGCAAATAATTGTTGGGCTTTAACCAGATAAAATCTTAAAATGTCATTTGCATAATCTATAATTCTGTTGGAAGTACAAACATAGCATGGACGGGGAAAGTTTGCATGTTTGCATGATAATTCACTCACAAATGTCAAATTGCTGGCTTGTGTTATGCTAGCGTGTACAAGTTTACTTACAACAACCCTTGCGTGTACTAGTATAAAACCTTGGTACTCAACTCACAGGACTTACATTTACATCCGATCCATTGCTCTTCTATTACACAACAAACAGCAACAGCATAGTGTAGTGAAGTGAGAGAGGCCATAAAAACTGTGTCGCAGTCGCATACTCAAGTCGCATTCCAGCGACGGAACAAGAAGAAACACCGCACCAGCAGCAGTCAAATCCTTTGGAGAAAGTACAGAATTCCAGACATTTCTCGTCACAAGTTGACACGAGAAAGTCTTTCGCAGAAAACATTGCAAAGCAACCATGCATGGAAGAAACTACTAACAGGTAAGGTAGCAAAATGTTTTATTGATTTTCTTTGTACAACTTATGAACTTTTTTATGGATAAGTTTTATTTGCTTCATAAAGTGCTAACATCTCCTTTCCAGCCGAAGTTTTCCGTTTCCGTGTTTTACCTTCCGAACTTGCAGGAATCTAGATTCATCTAGAAGTCATTACTCAGCCAGAGAGTATTCATAATTTAATGCCATAGGTTGTAGGTTATATACAGGTATCTACTTAATATTATTTTATTTCTTGTCAGGACCAGGACTGTTTTAGCAAGGGCTAGGGATCGGGTGGATTTGTATTTGATTAGAACTTACAAGTAGTATTCATTATCAGTAAGGAGGGTCAATAATATGTAGTGTTTCAATAAATTGTGTGAAGATGTGTTTTTTTGTTATTAAGGTCTACGTTTTTATCAGTCAAACATCAAAATGGCAACGTGATATTTAAAATATTTACAAGACAAAATTAGACCGGTTTTAGTTCAAATATTTATAGTACCTAGATAATATTGACGATGGAATACAATAATTAATGTGGCCAAATAGATAATAATGACACAAGAATCAACGAGCATGTCATTTTTGGGTCAGTGATGATTCACCATTAAACGCGGAGTTGACATTAGGAACTAGAAGTATTTCTACGTAGACAGATTGACGTATTCAACTAGGTCGTTGCGTAGAATCGTGCAGAGCAGACTACGAATACGACGTACGAGCTACACGGTATGAGCCTCTTCTATTTGTAATTTGTAAATGTGTTAGAATTGCATTGACGTAAACAGACGAGACGTACTAGAACTAAAGGAGCGTGACATTTGGATTTATATATAACTGAATACGATATACTTGTGACTATAGCAGACGTAGCAAGGAAGGCTAATGCTGTTATCCTGAAACTGTAGCTATGGGAAGGATCTGATATGCAATGCTTAACAATATTTTTTTAAACTTGCAAAGAGCAAAGTTGGTAAACAAGCAGATAAAATTAACTATCTGGTTGGAATAGAGCGGAGTTTGAATTAGACCTGTTGTTTGTAGATAAAGGATAAGACTTGATTTAATTACAGATACGAAATACAGACAGATTGCAAATTCTAATGCTAGCAGATCATTGAAACAATGATTTTCTAGTACCAGTATAAATTAGTGCGAGCTTTCGGGTATTCGTGAGTCATATGGCATTTGAGTCAGGAATTGGTAAATCGATAAAGAGAACACGAATGTAATTTTGTGTGCAGTATAAGGCACGTCCTTTCCTGATTCTATTTCCTATATTATGTAGAACGGTTTACATTTTAGTATTAGTTAGTAGATTTCACTATGCACATAGCAGATATTAGTGGCTATTAATATTATCTTCCTTATAATAATATACTGCATAAATAATACTATTGTATTCGATCCGTCGTAGACGTAGTAGTCCGTCTTCGGTCGATGCTTCATCAACAAGTACACTGTAAAAATTGCTTTAGTATGCATACGTACTAAAGTGATTTTTAGTGAGGACATACTTGTCTTTAGTACAATTACCAAAAAGTATGTACTAAAACAAAGTAGTTTTGCGTACTTAAACNCAACAAGTAGCCTTTTAGTGTTATAGGTAAATCGGTGAGCAGATTCAGTCGATACTGATAAAGGCTATCAGTATTAGCTTCATACGAACTAATTTGAGCCATTTTCTCTATTAAGTACGTAAGGCATAATCACGAATTTAATTAGGTCTACTACTTTACTTGGCAACTTTTTTTCAATTGGGCATTTCTGTTTTATTTTTTATTCATATTCCATGTAAAACTCATTTATTTTTATTGTCTGCAGATGTAATATTCGTTGATGTCAACGCAGAAGCGACTATTCAATATCTTCAAGAATGTGAAAGACAAAAGACTTAAAAGACACAACTATAACGATCTGTTTCACAACTTTTTAAATATCAAAGCTGTTGGTCTAACAGGAGCAATAAAATGAATTTAGACAAAAAATTTGATCCTGGCACCGCCGTGGCTCCAACTTCCACCGTAGAGATTTCCATATCATGCAGGTACCCAAAACGTTTTAGTAAACTCTAAAAACATCGTCTTTTTTCTTTAAAACTCCATTTTTAGAAATAAAGACCATATCACACTGTATATTCTGTTATGACACTTTAGTAAGATTTCAACTATAGAAATTTGCTTCTTTTATACCCAGAAATCTACTTGATAAAGATATTTTATCAAAATCGGATCCATGTGTGGTGGTGTATCACCGACCACGGGGATCTCATCATTGGGTGGAGTTTCTTCGCACGGAAACTATTCGTGATAATCTCAATCCCGACTTCGCTTCCAAAGTAAACATATATTTAAATGACTTTAATAAATTTGGAAACGTGGAGATTACAAATGTTTTTATGGATACATTTTTTAGCAATAACTTTTAAACGAAACTTTTATTATGCTCAGGTCACCATGGAGTACCGTTTTGAAGAGCAGCAACCATTGAGATACGAAGCGTATGACATCGACACCCCTAGTCTTAATTTGGCTGAACAAGACTTTTTGGGATTTGTGGAGTGCACTTTGGCTCAGATTGTATCTGCAGGTTCTCAAGGTCTAACTCTTGCCTTAAACCAAACGTCGTACTTGCCAACTTCTCCTCAGCATGGAAAGAAAACGGCAGGGACCATTATTTTGCTGGCAGAAGAATTGGCGTCCCTCAAAGACGAAGTCACATTCAAGTTTGGTGGGAGTAGTATCGGGTCAATGACATGTTGTTTCATTCCTCCCTCAGTTTTCTATGTGCTATCTAAAGTCAACGAAGGAGGAAATTATGTTGTGGTTCATCGAAGTGAACGTGTATCGTCTCAAGATCCGACCTGGTTGCCTTCAACAAAAACGGTGCGGTCAATTTGCAATGGGGATAAAGATCGAGGATTAAAAATAGAATTCTTTGCAACTCGGATGAATGGAAATCATTTAAAAATAGGCCACTGTTTCTCCACTTTAAATAACCTCATTACTTTGGGCACTGGGGGAATTAAGCTAGTCAACGAAGAAGGAAAGGTGAGTTCTGTTCTTTGAAGTTATTGGTGGCGAAAATAATGCACCTACTGATGTAAACTAATACAATTATGACATTGAAAATAGGAAATCCCAAGTACACTTCTGGTTTTGTACTGTAAAGTGTCGCCGATTTACACGTTTATCGACTACATTCAAAATGGAACTCAAATACATTGTTGTTTCTCAATTGATTTTACTTGTAAGATCCCTCAAATATTGCTATCCGTAAATTATTCAATTTCAAATGTGTAAAGAAAATCTTCCAATGTTGTTTAGCCTCCAATGGAGATCCTGGAGATCCAGGTTCATTGCATCACTTCTCTCAAAGTGCCAATAAGCCAAACCCTTACGAACAAGCCATCCAATCTGTAGGAGATATTATACAAGATTACGACAGCACCAAGTTATTTGCCGTTCATGGATTCGGGGCTAGAATTCCTCCACAAGGAAACGTGTCTCACAACTTTTTTGTTACGCTAACGGATTCACCGTATTGCTATGGAATACCAGGTGTTCTGGAAGGATATAGGTAATGGCATTAAACTTTTCGGTAGGGTTGAATCTGAATTTCAATATTTTATTAATTTTGGCTATTTTAGAAATTGTATCCGCCAAATTCAACTTTATGGGCCAACAAACTTTGCGCCGGTCATCAAACATGTAGCTGAGCTTGCGTCTCAAAGTCACACTGGGGAACACTATTTTGTATTATTAATTGTGACGGACGGGGTTATAACCGACATGCCACAAACCAAAGAAGTAAGACTAAATATGACTTGAACTTGAAAGAAATTGTTTCCAATATTTTGGGAATTAATGTGATTATTATTGTCTGGAAGGCAATAGTGAATGCGTCGGTTTTACCCATGTCAATCATAATTGTCGGAGTTGGAGGAGCGGATTTTGAAGCTATGGAAGAACTGGATGGGGATTCAGTGAAAATATCGTACAATGGAAGACAAGCAGCTAGGGATATAGTTCAATTCGTTCCTTACCGTGACGCTTATTCATGGATGCTGTCCACCGTTGGGCCAGGAATATCAGCAGTACCACAGCAACAACAACCTTACAATCAATATGGACCAAACTCTAATGCTTCTGCTGGGTGGGCAGCGAACAATGATGCTACTCAGAAGATGGCTCAGATTAAATTAGCACAGGAAGTTTTAGCGGAAATCCCAGAGCAGTTGACTGGATACATGAAGAGCAAGTCTATATTTCCAAAACGGATACCGTCAGCTGCCTCTTCAAGAAATGCCTAGCCTCACAGTAGATCGTAAACTTCAGCTTCAAAAATATGCAGATCTTCATTTATTAGACTATCATCGCCCTTTCAGTACAATTTACTTATACCAGCATGCACAAACAAATATTTGTGGAAATTTTACTAATTTCGTTGACTAGCTTATAGTAACGTGTAGTTAATAGTAATAGTGGGTAGTAAATTACATAGAAATAAGTAGGTACCTCTGTAATCTCAGCAATAATTAGCAGAAATGTATCTTTAATCCGAAATTGCACGAATCCATACTTACGCTTCGACTTTTACCTAAATGAAATTAAGTGCGTCATTGGCTATTTGCGTGTGTACTGTGTAGATCAGATTCTGAAAAAACATTGTAAGTTTTTTCATATTTAAAATTTGAGGAATTTTAGTGTAAGTTTTTAATAATTAAGTATTTCAGTGATATTATGGTGTCAGTGTGATTTATTATGTAGCTAGGTTTTACTTTTCGGATGTATGTGCTCTTAAAATGCGATATATAATGGATCTAACCAACAGTTTTTACATAATAATGGTGCCTCCGAATAAGGAATCACATTTTTATTCAAACAAAGCCAATAAATATTATTTAAGTATTTGGGAAGCGAGTAATTATTATAAATTCCATGTGTGCTTTATTGAATTACACCAACGAAGCCCTTACTTTTAAGTCCAAGTTGTAAATGCAATAATGAAATTATATGCAAATCTACAGGTAAGGAAGCAAAAATGCTTGCAATAATACATTTCTGGAGAATGAATCAAATTGCCTATACCTACTCACAAAAATAATGCCCTGTACAAACGTTCAAAGTCACATTCAAATGCCTCTTGACTTGATTTTTGTCCAATGCGTGATAACTAAGTATATATAAGTTGTGTTTATCTTATCAAACAAGACGCACTATTTCGATGTCACCAAACGATTCAATTTTAAATGTGTTTCCTCTTGAACTTACTTAAAACAGTACTTTATGGTACCAGTGACCTGAGTGACCTGTAACAATGAAATAGTGTTCTTTGTAAATATGTTTTGGGTTTGGTAGGATAAAAGTTGTGATGACTATCGTAATCAATTTTGCAATTTATCTTAATCTACTTTAGTACTAAACCGTCAACAACTAATCAATCCAATGCTGCACAAAACCTTCTGTGAACGTGTGAACTTCTCTTTGCTACAAAATACAAATTACCTAAAGAACTTGTTCTGAACAAAGATACCTATACAAATTTTTGTGACAATTTGCTAATTATGGAAACTATATTATTATTAAATGTAATGGTTCAAACACTTTAAGAAGATTAAGAGATTACTTTTAATGGTCCATAGTCCATACTGCTGGAATCACCACCAGATGAATGATATACAGCGATTTATTACGATTTGTCTTACCTTGAGGGAATTCTATTATTTGGATTGTTATTTTAATTATCGGGCTCAAAATTAGCAGGCCTTTAATAACTGTAAACTTAACACTTAACTTAACAAATTTATATACTATCTGCCACCAATAATAAATGTGCTATCGTCACTTCATTTAAATGTACCTATGAAATTTTTAAATTGACTCTTGATGTTGGACCTGACGAATACTAGAGAGCTCCTGTTATTCCTTCACTGTAAATCAGTTGTTAATCAATGAGATTAAATGTATTAACTATATTATCTACAAGCCATATATAGTTGTTAATTATACAGCTCTACGTGATTAGCAAATTAAGGTAATTTATTATTGTCGGTCAAAATATATTGCTTGCAGACATCATAGTTAATAGTTAGTAGCGGTAACTTAAAAGCTATAGACTAGTTAAATGTGCAGATTTTGTATTCGCATTGACCTAATTTTGATTGTTTGACTGATAAGAATATCTAAATAAATACATAGTTACATGTTGACACGTGTGTCGTGATTTTTAGTTCCACTCCATTTTCAATTTCAACTGTAATTAGAAAATTGGAAGCAATTCTTAAAATCCTACAATTACATCTACAGTGAATCTGGGATACTTTTGAGCACCTGCAGGTGCTCAATAGTATCCGGTTACCTTTGAGCACCTAATTATTTTAACCTAACCTAACCTAAC
>JABASI010003754.1:0-15627 GCA_019776505.1 Tomocerus nigrus
ACTTAGCCTGCAATAAACCAATTTCGATGTTCGGGAGGGTGGGGAATTTTCCCGAAGGGTGGGGCATTTTAGTCTTGCCGATCAAACGATGTAAATATATTAACATTATAAATCTAAATAATTCGTATAACCATCCATATAAGGCTTTATTTTTAATTATGGGTTACGTGAAAATGCGTTCGTTGCATATTACTGCATGTGTCTATGTGTAAGGCAAAGTACATATTTAACTACATTGCTCTTAGTCATCCATTATAATAAGAATTGAAATATTATGCATAGATATGTTATTATTATGCAGTTAGCACGCAGATAACTAAAAAAGCTATTAGTATGTACCACGCATTCACTCTTACAAGTGAATTGCAAAATTACAATGCATTATTGCATAAGTAAGATCTAAGAACAGACATGAGGAGCACAGACAAAATGGATTGAGTTGTGGCATTATGTTTGTTATAGCAAGAGCTCAAATTATCTTATGCAAGTAAATATTTGTTCTAATTAAAAAATAAGATATCACAGATAAGCTTTGTTGTAACTTGTAACCTGTATGTTGCCTTAATTGAAAAATTATATCTTTCCCATTGCCCTTTAAAGTGAAACAAGACATTAATATCATCATTCAATCATTCAACTCATTTATATTCGCTATCGACATGTAAATACGCAAATGGGCACCCTTTTAACATTTACATTTGTTCACAACTATGAGACCATCATTTGAGAATATCGACTAAGGAAAGAGTAAGAATAAGATTGTTAGGTGAATTTTGTTTATGATGATAATGATACTGCAGTGGATTAGACCAAAATGAGCGAATGTGGTTTTTGGTTGTTTCGTGCAAAGTATGCCAAATGAAATGAAAAGGACAAAAATTACAAGTTATTGTTAGATAACCAACGGAACCAAACCGGCTCGCCAGAGAAGTTCTCTG
This sequence comes from Tomocerus nigrus, assembly GCA_019776505.1. Taxonomy (NCBI): domain Eukaryota; kingdom Metazoa; phylum Arthropoda; class Collembola; order Entomobryomorpha; family Tomoceridae; genus Tomocerus; species Tomocerus nigrus. The sequence goes on from JABASI010003754.1 coordinate 939, forward strand.
GTGTAATCAGACTACGTAATCCCACGCAGTTCTTCTTAACCAGAAGAGATTCATGAAATTTGCTTCAAGGATGAACAATGTGACGGAGATACGAAATAGCAAGTGATGCTCTGCTGCTATTCCGTCTGTTATCACATTAAATCAGTGTAAGTGTAGTGCAGTGCACTGTTGGAACACAATGTATGAAATGGAATGGATTTGACTTTGACTGACGTTAGTTTGTTACCTTTGTGTGAGTGTGATTTGATCCGAAACTAATTGATGCTCTCTTGCTAAAGTTTAAAGTTTGCTGAGCAGAATTAATAAGAGACGATGCTCACTAAAATACTTATTGCAATAATACATTTGCAATATACTCAGATGCGTAATAAAACAAGACTAAAAGTTTTCACAGAAGTAGTATACAACTTATGATGGTATACCTGCTTCGCTTTAAATAACCACTGCACAGCAAAAACTGCGAGTTACAGGTACAAAATTATTATGCCACTTTGTAAAAATATTTCATGTTGCTCCTACTTCAGTGCATGTTAAGGGAACTATTCAATACTGTGTACTCATTACTCAAGGTAAGGTAAATGATATAGACTACACGATATACTCATATCTTAAGTAGTCGGAATTAGAGCTTCTTATCCTTATTTACCTGTATTCTTAATACCAATACCAACCTAGGTATGTTATTTAAACTTGACGAGTCGGACATGACTCATAGAATACATAAAAAGAAATGCAGAAAATTATTACTGATACCTTCTAGAATTTGCTACTGGTGGGTTTCTTTATGGCTGAAAGCATGAGATGTGAATGAAAGTGAAGGTTGTTCTCATGTAATGTACATTAGGTAGCTTTTTCTTTGCCAACCAACAAAAAGTTAAATTATGTAAGCACTTAATGTTAGGTACCTATACTACCTTTACTTCCATCATATATCACTTCCATCTATGTTCTTGAAAGAAAAACGTTTTGCACATAAACTCTCTGCTCCTTAGGCCAGTTTGCAAATAGACAATTCATAGACTAACAACAAAAATGCAATAAAGATTGGTCTTTTCCATAATATTGTTTACTTTGGAATATTAGAGGTTTGAAATGGTAGGTACCCGAAACAAAGAATTATGTAGACTATTACACTAAATGTATATTGGATGTTGTACAAGTTTAGATTTAAAAAGATCTTAGTTTGGAATTAAATTTATAATAGTTTGGCCATTAATATTAATATTGCACAAGCACTAATTGCAAGTTTGTTTCATACATACAATAGTACTTGTTTTCATTAACATAACTATGCAGTTTTTTTGCATAATCGTGTTAATCACCAACAAAAGCAGCCACATACAATACATTTTTACAGTATATACTTCAACTGCTCACAGCTACTGTTTGATGCTTGTCCAGGTCGAACACTAGAACAGCAAAGAACAGAGTGGCAAACTGGAATATTATTCAAGAAGATATTTTAGTTTGTACTTTGGCTGTTACTCACCTAGAAGTAATCTTAAAATTTTTATTGTTGGAAATGCTAAATCCTTAATAAATTTTATTACTCTCACAATTCAGCAGGGTCTAAGGTATCTAAAATCTCTAGTTTTGCCATTGTTAGGAATACAGACAGACAATAAAAGGTTAAAATATTTTTGTATTTATCTACTAAGTATTTATTTTCTCATAAAAAGCAGTTCAAATTCAAAAACTGTTTTGTAGGATTAGGAGAGAAAAACTACGATAAAAACGTTACTTCTTAATTACAAGAAAACATTAATGGAAATGTTAAAGACATCGTCCCAAGCATTTAGTAAGTAATTCTTATTTTCTTTGAACTAAAACAACCATTATTATCGTAGAAAACCAACACAAGAGTTGGATTCCCGGAAATCTAAAGAAGTTACTCCCAAAGAGACAAAAACTTCATCTGCAGTAATGACTTTACGTTGTACTAGATGTTAGTGCTTTACGTAACAATAATATAGTTATAAAAGATTAGCCAGAAAGAGCATTGAAGTGTAGGTATTCAATTTTTCATAATTAATAGCTACCATTTATGGGAATATAAAGTTCAAGAACATTTTTGAATTAAAGTGTTGGCTGGATTAACGTTTGAGGAAAAAATAAAATTATTAATGTTAACATCCATTACTTGGATTACTTAATGAAAATGTTCATTGTTCATTCATGACGTATCCGTTAGTATCTGCTAAGAGCGCTAATCTTATGACACGAAATCTTATTAATTTCACGTTTTGATGTCATACTTTTAAAAAACAATTTAGATTCAGCCTGCCAACCGTTCGAGTGATCTATGAGTGGTTGTACTACAGATCTCGTAAAATATGATGTGAAGGATTTCTGTATAAGGCACTGAAATGTTAGATAAGTATTTACTGTATATTGTACTAGTGTTGTAATTTATTAGTCAAATGAATTTCAGAGATTTCTGACAATATTCTTCCTGTGAGCTGTTATTAATAGTACTCTTTCTTTAGCTGACGTAACATATGATTAAATGTGCAAAGTGCTATTTGTTCAGGAGTTTACATTACAATTGGTGAGCACGAAGCCCTAAATAAACCTATTTATTGCACGAGGAGAACAAAAGGCTAATTTACGAAATAGTTCTTCTAAGTAAACAATACAGCACGGACAATTACATATTTCACTAATGACAGCTAAATGTGTTCATTCAGGCCATGCCAAAGAAATGCCGTAACCAAACCCAAAAAACGTCAAATCTTCCTCACGAAGGGGCGATGATTTTTCTGAAAACGAGCAAATTAAATGGAGCTACCACTTACTTCTAATAGCATGGCATACCACTTCACTTGGTTCTTTGCATTAGCTATTAAACTAACTAATCGAAGGATTGTACGATAATACTGTTGTTTCTTTAGTACCCTCTCTCAAGTTTCCTTCGTGTTCTGCACTATTCTTTCGATTGTCCATGCAAGGCTTAAAAGATGATTGGCAATGCGATAGGTAAACAAATACTGCTGCTTCGTAGGAGATTACTTTTCATTTAAACTTCTTCATTCTCTGTGATTCATTTGTCTTCTGTTATTATGATAAGGGTTCATTACTCATACTCATGGTAGAATCCATTAGATACAAAATGCATGAGTTGTAAATCTGAATCAACGCACAAGCAAATGCAGTCACGTCACATTAAAAACTTTTTCCTAGGTTTTTTGTTTGTGTAAATAAAACCGGCAAATTATGTTTTCCTACCCAAACCAGAAAAATTATTTTTATTCAATAGCCTTCGTACACATTTAACTATTACTTGCAATGCAAACAACATCGCACCTAATACTTGATTGACTTCATGGCAAAAGATTACATTCTTCTAAGGCCAGAAACTATTTAAGATATTTATTCTCCATTAATTGAATAGGATTGATGTGACAATATTAGATGAATATAAATTATCATAAGCAAAATTTTGCAATGCAATGAGCAATGAACTTTTTTTGCTTTGCCAAGATACGAGTGCCACGACCAGCTCTAGAAGTTGCTTATTAGATATCACAGGATGATGAATCTATTATGCAGGGACTTGTAAGTTGTAAGTAGCATGGCTCTTTAGGTTCTCATTGGGTATAACTTTACATAATGTAATGACTCAAGATTACGTAAGTGAACAGCAATAGATTACAATGAATTATTGCACTTGACACTTAACTTTACAGAAAATATTTGACGAATGTTTTAGAAACAGTGTTATCTGTCCATCTTCGTGAGGATTTGGATGTTTTTGGTGAATGTCCTACACATTCTACCATAATTACTCATTTCATGCTCTTCCCTCCTTCGTGTCTTCCAATCAGTTTCAGTCACAACAAAACACTAACAGAAAATGTGAAATTTTAGAAAGACAGTGGATGTAAACTCAGTTCATCTTTCTATTCTTCTAGTGCATCTAATTTATGTATAGATGCCCTGGGAAAGAAACAGATCCAGTAATGTATAGCTTAATAAGTATATGCCCCTTATATCTTTGCTCAATGAGCTAACAATACGTAAAATTCTGCTTACACATTGTTTTCTGCACTGCAACATTTACTCTGGCAATGGGAATCTTGTCTCACTAACCTTTACTACTTAGTTAGTTACTACATCGTCTAATAGAACATGCGATGAGTAGGTTTCTTTGAGCATTTAGATGATGAAAAAACATGCAATTCTAAAAGGTAAGCCAACGATAATCAGGCAATCTTCTACAGCTGTAGTCTAGTAGTAATGCAGATAGTAGGAGTGTAATTTAAAGCTACGTCTACTAATATTGTAATAGCATCATGCTAAATATTAACTACTGCAGCAAGAAACTATAATAGTATCTGCTCTTCTTGCTACTTAGGCTTTGTCTACATTTAGTATACTTATATTTACATGCTGTACTCTAATGTTTCCCAGCTATCTTCACGATATTGTATAGCTTTTTTACATTATGGGAAAGTTCATGGTTCGTTAACTTTCTATTCTAGACTAAATGCCAAAACAGCTCCTCTCAGTGCAATCTAACGATCAGCTCTTTCACTATTTTAAAAGCACACAAATCAACATTTAAGTAACTATCAACTGCACACCTAAATCCTTAAATACAATTAGGTAAATGTTGAAAATTATTGCATTGTAGTGGATGGTGGCGTAGAATTGTTTTGTGAAATTCATGAAAATAGCTGCGTACGAGTAATGAAAGGAATTTCTTTTGACGAAAATATTTTCCATTTTTACTGTTGCTTTACTACATTAAAAAGCAATTGTTAATTTTATATAGATTTGGAGTTTTCTGAAACTATGTGAAAAATCTTGAAGAATTTTAGTTGCATGCATGGAAAGGAATTTTTCTGATATTTAAAATGATATCACTGTGTAGGTTCTTGAAGTAAGTAATAAAATTCCAGGAATTTGTATCGGAATAATAATAGCGTTTTTACTATCTTGTTTATGAGTTTTATAAGATGATACACTACCATGGCCATGTAATGAATTATAATAACTTTTAGCATGATTTCTGTTAGACAAGATGTATTATTGCAAAATTAGTTTGTAGTATTCCTGCCCCATACCGATAGATTTAATCGTTCATGGGAAACATTAGGTAAAATGTAGGGAAAATGAAATGAGCAGGTCTGCCTTTGTAGTGTAAAAGAAAGGAAAAGATGTAGGATAAAGTGATTATAAGTAGTTTTCACGGGCAATTAACAACTACTTACATACGTATAAAAGTTTTCTGATGGTATTAGAGGATTGGCTATTTTAATTGAGGCTTTTCCTCTATGGACATATAGAGTAACAATGCAATGCTCATTTTCAGTGATATTTTAACAGGGAATACCTACTTAAGTTCGTGTGGTATGCAGAACTTGGCAAATAGTTAGCTATAAAATCACAGGCAATTCTAAATACCTACTATACTAGAAATCTGCATTTATGGAGTTTTCTAATGACCTTGTTTCTCCCTGACTGACATCAGTGACTGCACTAACTGATATTACAATACAAGACTGCACGATACACTATATCACATACAATCAAGAGTTAATATTATAAAAAGCCGAGTATTATGAAAGGGTAGAATGTTTTGCCTGACGTTCCACTTAGATACTACATATTATTTCCATACGAAATATACATATCTCAGCATGAGTAGCAACTTTACTATGTAAAAAGTTGTTTTATTGTCCTCTTGAGACGAGCTTGCAAGTTCATTAAGCTCATCTGCTGACGGACACGAACTTTATACAGAGAAAACCCTTTACTGTACAAGAAAACAATAGAAAGAAGGAGTGACGTGACATTCAACGTTTTCCTACACTCCGTCTACTGTATTGTGAAGTTACGACACGAGTTTTAGAGAAATAAGAAACTTACATAGACAGAACAATTTTCCTGCCTGGAACTGCCTAGTCTGAATAAAGGTGATAGTTACAGGCTACAGGCTTGCAGCTACTAGGTAAAATGAAACAGATAATCTCTGTTCTTCCAAAAAACCCAGACATTATTCTCTTTTAGAACAAATCCTTGGACCAGACTTTTCTTTCAGCTCATACGTACACTAAACTAAAACAACAACATAGAAGAGCCGCATTTCCTTCAGTGACACTACGTCATTTAAATAGCTATAGTTTTGCATTGTGAGGCAAACCTCGCCAAAATAAATGGTACCTCAGTTATAAAGGATTTATTGCCGAAGTCTTCATGATTACCGGCTATTTCATATCTATACTTTTCACTACACTCACCTGATGAACTTTGTTAACGAATTCTGTTAAATTAAGCGAATTGCGATTGCGACCACGTAGACCTATAGACCTATCCACTAATTTAATTAAAAATATAATATTATTTCTATTATTTACTATGTGGCAGTGACGTATAAACACATTTGCAACAAACATTTGTTTTTTCATATAAATTTTAAGTTTGATTACAAACATTGTCGGTAGATGAAATTATTGCCTACCTATTTCTTCAAAATAGTTGCTCGTTTCTTAAAAAAGGAATAGTTAAGCTTTTTAATCTTTATGATCATAGTGGATTGTATCCATTAGGTATGAACAGAGCTTCAGGCAAATGTCAGCAGCTTCCCTAATTAATACATAATATTATACAGACTAGAATTAAGAATGAAATTTAAGAAACAGATTTTGAGATTGGGTCTGAAGTTGACTGGAAATGTATAGTCGGAGTCGTAAGTCGAAATCGCAACCACAATCGTAACGTATGGTTCACTGGTTCGCATAATTAGGAAATATTATAAAGATACTAATTCGGCAGTGACAGCAAGTAATAGAAAATGAATAAAAATAATTTTTTGTCCACAGGGTGGTGTTAGCAGAGGATCAATTGGCATAGAGGAAGGTGTAATTTACAAAAGAAGATCTGACATAACATTTAATTTGTTTGCTATACTATAATCAGTATTAGTAAACATAATTACTTTCTTAGCTGCATACATATTTCGATTAGTATTAGGAGCCTGTATAAGATTTACTGCCTCCGTACAGTGCAGTGGTTAGATAGAGCTAGAATTGAAGATGAACGAGAGTTGCATATAAATTTACGAGATTGACTTGATAACTTTACTCCGCACCCCTTAACATGTACACACACTTGTTCTTCACAAAAACAAAACTACTTCACCAGCTACAAACAATGCACTTCTCTCAAGAGCTCAACATTCCTAATAATATTATAGTGCCAAATAAGCCAAGCAAACTCTTTCCAAATCAGATACATAAGATTACAAATGATGTTGTTTTGAATCGGAGCTGGCAAAGCCTTTGGCCGTGAAGATGACACTTATTTCATTACACTTACTAATGTTTTAGCACCAGAATGAATAAAATCTGATTCACATATATAAATATATACAGATAAAATCTTTGAGATTGTGTGATCAAACTAACTTTACATAAATGCATTTAATGTTACAGGTGAACCTAACCCGGTGAAACACAATTGTATTTGTATACTATAACGACGATAGGTTTTGTTGAACCGTGAATATTATGATGTCACTCATTCTTGCTTTGATTTAAATAGTCTGCAATAGGATTTTGTTAGAGGTACAACGAATTGCAATAAGTTATCTAACTTCAAAGAGAATTGTGATCTTAGGAAGTATTTTAACGCAAGTAAATGTCAAGCATGTCGTTTCTTTTTTAATTTTATTGACACTAGATGAATGTATTTATATTGTAAGTTTTTACCATAGATCACCTAAAATTGTCATTGTAATTTTCCGGCTAGTAATGAGCAAATCCTTGAAGCACACATTTTTAAATTAATATTTTAAGTGCTTAATTTCCATCCAACGCAGTGCATTTACCATTATTTTATATAATGTATTAAAAAAGAAATAGTAGATTACATGAATAAATCATTATCGATGAATACAAACATTTTGTTTTATTTTCTCCAGTAGCAAAAAATTGATTAGTGCAGCAATAGTCAACTATTGCATCCTGCAGATTGAAAGAACAATACCCTTAATTGTATTGCACTGGAACTGGGCAATATTATAATGGATCAACTTTAGCTGGACTGGACTGGAGTTATCGAGAGAAAACAAAGTCAGAGAATTCGATAATAGAGCCATGAACCGCCGAAGAAGTTACCAAACGACTTGTCTCGTGTCTCAGGGAAAATAGTTTAGCTTGAAATATTGCCATCCGGTTTTTGCATGTGGGCTTCTTCGCTTAAAAGCTTATTTTATATATTAGTGTGTTTATACGTGCATAGTTTAGTATTTGAGCTATAAAACATACCTAGTTGTATCATATAATAGAAACTCCAACTATATTAAAGATATTATCCTCTGGCTAAAATGCATCTTATGTAAACTAGTAAACTGTAAGTTAAATTGAAGTTCTATGGCCTCAAGAAGGGAATTTCATTTGGCTTTGCAAATACTAACGTTAAGTTAATAAGTACACTCTGGTATAAAACAAATATTATATTATCCGTTTAGAAATGATTGCACTATTCAGTGCAGATCTTCTCGTTTACTCTGCTGTGGTCAGTCCTGCTAATAAGTAGTTTGACTGACTGATTTTGTATTCACGCATCATTAATCTGATGTAAACATGACGTTCGTGCTTTCGTAACTTGGAATATTAAGCATACTCTTTTTGTCTCGTAAAATCAATCGGGAGGTGTAGTTTTGAATGCAAAGAGTTCCAGACTCATTATTGGGAATCAAACATCAAAATCATCTCATCAGTTATAAATTTATTCAATTCCACACTGTTATAAATGTATAACAAACATACTATATTATTTTCCAAACAAAAATTAGGTTTCTTTGATCAACACTAGGTATTTTATCTTTCTGCTTAAATTGTTAAGCAAATAGCCAGGGCATGAATAATCAAAGTGCAGCAGTACTTGCGAGATAACAATAAGTAAAAGTTGTATGCAAATCATAAATATTGATGATCTGTCTCAGATATGTTTTTGCACATTTAGTAATTCGATTCGTTATACTACACCACAAACCTAATAGTAAAATATCTACTGGTGATAAATGTCTCTAGCAAAATGCATTGCTACCTTCGATGTCATTTCATGAAGATAAGCCGGTTATTTACTACACCAACTAGAAATCGTTAAATCGTCAACTTTTTAACAAGCAATATAATCAAAACGAAGCAAAAGTAAATAGGTTTTTGATACGTGGGAGTATCTTTGCTTTTCAATTTTCTACATACAAAACAATTGTAAGCGTTTTATTATGTCTGTCATGTGCATGAATATTTGCACGATTTATCGTTTGTAAAATTGTAAACTAGACCATTCTATTGTATAATACATTTTAGACATGCACATTTTGTTATCTGTCCCTTTTTAATATTTCTTTTGTATACATCAGGAAATGCAACTCATTTGATTTGCATGGACTGCTACGTATAGACATAGACGAGTGGCAGATATTATGCTTACATGATTCATTATCACTGTTCCAGAAAACACTTTTGCTGATCACTAAGTCAATGACATAATTACATCATCAAAATAATTTCCAACAAAAAACCGTCCAATTTATGTAAAACAAAGACACTCGCAATGCAAGTATGTAATTTGGATGTTTTCACCTCTTTGCTTCTCTGAATTTCAATTTGTCTGCTTTACTAACTGGTTTCAGCTAAACTATAATCATTCTTATTGCGTCTGTTGTTGGACAAGTGCAAATTAGTATCTTTACCATAGGGCTAGTTTTCAAATGATATACTCCTTGTGTAGTGTGTGGGATAAATTCAACAACGTTTCACTAAATAAATTATGCTTGTAATTACTTGCTTTCATGTCGGTTTTTGAATTTGAACCCTACGGGTCTTCTATTGATTCGCATATTCGCATCCTTACTTTTCACCCTGGATCCTTCATAATCTATCAACATTGGAACATACTTATATAAGTATAATATGTAGATATTATATTAACTGGACCAATTCAATTTAATGTATTCAATTCGGAATGGTCATTACCACAACAAATAAATAGTTTCGAACACAACGCCTTTATTTAATACTCCTACATTGATTTTTAATTGTGCTACAATAGCTTCAGTAAGATGGACAATGAGCACCCAATCTTGCATTTTGCATTATGAAGCATAAAAATGTGTAAGAAAGAGCAAACCATGTAATTTCGGTATATGTAGTGGTGTAGCACACATTGGCTGTTGTATGTGTGGTAGAATGAGCAACTGCTTTTGAAATGCATCTATAATATTTAATTGTGTGTGGACGCTATTAAGTTTTATTGGGGTGAAACACGGCGGCGGTCTACTAGTAGGATCTTGCAGTTACTTCCTAACAATAGGATGTTCATCGGGGATGATTTCAACACTTTTTGTGCAATAAACTCCTCCTACAATGATAATAAAAGATAGGAACATTGAAAATGAGTGTATAATTTACTAATTCCATGGAACATCAAAGAACTGGAGCGCAATAGCCATTAAACAGTAGTACCTACTGGTCTGTTGCATGATGTAGTAATATAGATGTGTCGAGGAAGGATGAGATGGGAAAGATTAAGAACCATTGCCTATGTTGCTGTGTACAATAGCAAGACTGAGAATCATCTTATTGTTAGTTAGTGAAGAGAAAATATTTTTTGGTTGCCTCCTCCTGGAGTAACACTTGGTAAGTCTTAAATAATTATAATTATCATTAAGATTCCAATAAACTACTCCCTTGGCGGTCATTATTATTATAAGCCAGTCCTCTTGCAGCCAGTGAAACGCCTAGCCTCACTTCACCAACCCTAAAGTAAAACTCAGTTGAATTGCAATGACCCGAACTGAATTCAGGAGTTATATTTTCCTATAAACTCGTCCGTAGATTTGGTTTTGGTCAGTGCAGCAGGGCAATGCAGTGTAGGGAAAGGGTAATGATAACGATGATTGTTGGCGAAGCCGCATGCAGACTTAACACACACTGCCAAACCACAGCATGCAATGCTCCATTAGCATTTACATACAATTTGCGATTCATAATATACGGGTAAGTGAATCAAACTCGAATCCTATCGTGTCGTTATCTTTTTCCAAAGGCAATTCTTATGCTAATGTAAGTTCTTATAATATTTATTAATGCTAAATTCTCAGCACATTCCGATTCTCCCATCACATCAGTTTTAACCTCAACTCATCCTCAATCCAGTTCACAAATGAATTATTCCACAACTATTCCGCACATTCACTTTCCTTAATTTTTTCAACGAGTTTTCTTGCCTCTTTCTCGACTATTACATAAAATGCCTTCAGTCAAGCTATAAGAAAACTCGCCTTTTCTTCAATGTTTCAAACGCTTATACTTACGGCAAGTATAAATATGCATAATAATATGTAGGTACCTACTATGTTCGTAAAATATAAGATATATAAGTATGAATACATAATATTAGCTCCTAGCATTCGTTACAACCTTAATCATATAATTCTATAGTGCTACACATGGTAATCGCGAGGGAACTGATATTCATTCCTGACAGTCCTACGCAGTTAATGATGGTTTCCTTTAAAAACGAAAGGACTCTTCAATCAGATCCCACATTCAATATGAAAATGTGGTTTCTGTACACAAGTGCAAGAGAAGAACTTGATTGAACTGGAATTCAACGCGATAGTCTGTAAATCAAAACAAAAACTACATCACAGCCTATAAAGCTGTCAGTCAATTAGTCGCTCCTCAGTTCTTAACTTAACTCTTAATTGCTACATGTCAATTCCCAGGCTTAACTATCTGTATCAACTCTGTGTAGCTAAATCATAGTTGCTTGGGTTCGATACATAGGAAGAGGGATTCTAGCTAGCTATCCTTTTACTACAAATACTTTTCCATCAGCCTTCAACTCTTAAGTGCACAAACATGCTAAAGTCTCGTTTTCTCATCCAATCTAATGCCCTTATTAAGCCAAGGAGCTTTTGATAATTAAACATTACCAAGAACTACGAATTGAGGTTTTTGACACTTTCAGCTAATCAAGCTAATGAGACTAAGGTCTTCATTCCACAGCTTGGCCAGAATATATTTATTTCATTTTCTCATGTGTTAATAGCTATCATAAATACAATTCTCATCTAATTACCAACAGTTCAAAACTCATCATTACTACAGGAGTGTATAATATTAGGTTGTTAGTCTTCTTTAATGAAATCTTCAATGAAAAGGGATTTCGCACACCTACCTTAAGAGTGCTAAGTGATTTAGCGCCATAAATTGTAGACACAGAAGAAGCCTTCTTTCTTGTATACTTGTGTAAATTGCTTTGTTGCAATCGTCCTTCTACGTTTTATTATAGTGGCACCCGGATTTCTGTAATAAAATGTAAAGAAGGTTAGAAACACATAAAATCGTATTTTTGTAAAATATAATCTAATCTAGAATGTTTTATTCGTTTGCACCTGAATTAATAAAACTAGTTTTGGTCAAAAGGACTTTGCAAAATGTTTTACAACTGAAAATTCTTATTTGATGAACTATGGTTTGAAAATAACAAGAACTTTTATGTGTATTATGAGATGAATTATGAGCACGCTACATATACAAATGCAAATCTACTGCTGACTATAACAAAATATAAATGGATGTTTGGAACTTATAGGTATTCAGTTACAATTAGAATACTTGGTAATAATACCAATAAAAATATTCAAGCAGAGAAAACTTGTAAACCTCATTCACAGTCATAAATGGTAAAAATGATGTGGAATTTGCATCTATTTAGCATAAGCATTGTATCTGAGTATCCATTACATTATATTAAGTACAAATTTGACTTATGAGGACAACACGAGCAAAGAATAGGAATTCTTATTGTCTATTGTGTTGTTGTCTAGTAAGGTTAGCCTTTCCTTGCAGCTATCTATCTGTTTCTTCTCTAAAAGTAACCATAAAATGAACTTGACTTTTGGAACATAACAAATAGACTAAGTAAACTCAGAGCAAAAGATATGAGATAAAAAGCGCATAATAAATGTGAGCATGCTCGCGTAGTGATTATGCATAGAATGAATAGAATGCTCAAACAATATTCAAAATAACTTGTAGCTGTAATCGGACTGCTATTTAGCATATGCTAAATAAATCACCACCACCACTAAAGCCTGATTCATAAAGCGATGAACAGTAAACAAAACATTGAAGGCTAAGAAAAACGTTAAATGAGAGGAGCTCATACTATTTTTGAGATCGCACATTCAGATTATCTTTCTATTATGTNTGAGAGGAGCTCATACTATTTTTGAGATCGCACATTCAGATTATCTTTCTATTATGTAATCTCAGTCACGTTACTCATTTCGTAGTGTAATGTTGTTAAAGCCAAGTAAATGGTGGTGGTGAGGAGCTAAATTAAGCACGATAAATAGTTGGCAAGAAAGTATTTAGCAGAGTAAGTAGTAAGGAAGGAAGAAAAATATTCATGCATGCGTGGCGAAATGCCGTAATCTCTTGTCACTCTTGTCGGCAATGTATCTGCAAGTAATAAACATAATAATGTTCCTAGTGCATTACTTAATGTAACTTTGTAGCCTCACGATATTCAGCATCTTAGTACATCTGCATGCATCCAGCTGCTTTTCACTTCGATACAATGGAAAGCACATCGGCATTATTATTTCCTCCTATAGATATAATTTCCATTCATTCTTAGACAGGTGCCATTTCATAATGTGCGTTTGCACATTATGGAAAAGGCAATTTTCATCCTTTTAATTGAATAAGATGCATGCTCATTGTTATACATTCTACATTAGTAAAACCGTTGGTTTTGTTCAGTTTGTAAAATCTAAAAATATTTTGCTTTAACTTGTTTTTTAAACTATTTTTAGTTAAAAACGTCTCCGTTTACCATATTGTTTGCTAGGTATATTTACTTCTACGCATACCTTAATTACATCTGTGAGTATAGTGAACAATATATCATAAATGTATTTTCCATTTTTGGAGGTCAATAACTTAGGAACAATTAGCAATGCTTGCAGTTTTAGTGAGCAAATGAGCTTACAGGAAAAAATTAATTATTACATTCTACATGATAAAGCAGTGATGCAATTGTCAAATTTTGAGAAAGTTCCAATGATCACGATCCGACGAATAAGTGATTTCATGAAAATATTTTAATGGGAAAATTACACGTAGTTAAAATCGTGAGTACTTCCAGCTATATCGCAATTCGCTAAATATTGATCCTATAAGAAGAGATGATATTGCAGAATTTAATTTCTTTGCGATTTACCTAAAGTTAGAAAGGAATTATGTTCATAATGCCATTGGGATGCATGTGTAGATACATGTGCGAGCGAGGTAGGTAAATTACATTATTTTTTCCTGGTTTATGCGGAAGACAGATTATTATGAAAGATGTTAGTGATTGTTTCTTAAAATAACGAATTTCTCGTGGGTATTAAAAATATATTTAGGTAAGTATATCTGAAATAGCAAAAGTATAGGTTGAAAATCTAACAATGGACATGACAGTAACTTCTGAAATTGAATGGTTCATTCATCTCTTCAAAATTACATTTATGATTGTCTAACAGTTTAGAACAATGGAAAAGTATTATTGCAAGAGCTGTATCATCCCACAATGCTACTATTTAACATACGCAACGATCTTAACTTGTCATAAAGTAGGTAGACATGTATTTAAGTGCAATAATGTTATAAGCACATTG
>JABASI010003755.1:0-15627 GCA_019776505.1 Tomocerus nigrus
GGGGGGGAGTGGGAAGGGAAGATAGCATATGCCTCTGGTGAAGTCTATTCTGCAATGTTAATATAGGACGCAGTGGTCACAATGAGCTATAAGGAAAACAAACGTTATACAATTATTTAGCAATAGCAATAATATTGTTGTCATGTATTTAATTATTTATCTACTAGGCATATTCGGAGGGACTCCTACCCAGGAAATACTAATGTGGCAGGTATGGAAGAGCGACACAGACGTGTACTAGAAAGGTGTGTATCCTCAATTATGGAACTTCCTGAGGAAACTCTAATTGAGTTGGTGTCGGCTGGAATATTAAAAGAAGATTACTTCAAGATAAAAAAGGCGGAGTTACCTTCAGAAAAAGCCATGGCCCTAATATCTTGTATTCAATCCAGGTAAACAATGATTTTTTGGTTAATTTCAGTCGCATATTATCCAAGCCCTACTCATTATAAAAGTTTTTAAAACTAAATCATTTTGAATATTTCTGTTATTATTAGTAAATATATTTTTCGTATAAATAGCAATTTATTACAATATTCAAATCAATTTACATCTACTTTTCATTTCGTTTTAGGGGGCCCGATTCATTTTACATATTTCTGGAAATCTTGTTGAAACCGACATTTAGGGACCACATAGGTAAAGAAATAGCAGCTGAAGACATAAAATCATTTATAGATATGCTACAGAAATTTGGTGAGTGTGCACTAGAACCTCCTTGCGAGTACAACGATAGCTTGGTTACAGACTTTGTCAGTTTGACGCGAATTACCGTTAATAATTCCTCAAGTCAGGCCTTGAACATTATCGACTGTCGTATATTTGTTCAATGCGCCAACCTCAGAACGGTATACTTTCACCAGAAGCTTGGCAACCCTAATGTAAAACTAAGAAATCTTTCTTTCTTACCACAATGGTTAGAAGAACTTTATCTTATTAATTATGCCATTGATGGTGACGAGCTATTCTCATTTATTGAGAAAGTTAAGAAAATGAATACGTTATGTATTGTCAGCTCGTCATCATTGAAAAGCTTTGATAATATTGTCAACTACGTAGCATCATCTAAAAAAGCCAAACAAATCATTCTGTCTCACAAGGAAATCGGGACACGGAAACGACAAACATTTTTTAATGATGAACACAGTATCTTTCATCCGATTTTTGTCGACTATCCATATTACTATGGATACTCAACACCATCTTGCAAATATAATTTGAGATATTTTGCTTTCCGACAGAGAAAGCATAATAGTCTTGAAGTTTCAAATTCTTCAAAATGTAACTGGAAAAGGCTTTGTCACGACACAAAGCAAATGACAGTATCAATTGAGAAAAGAGATAAGGGACAAATGTTTTCGTATGAAAATGTTGCCATATTCCCTTACAATCGCATAAAAATGGCCAATATCAGTAAAATCTCTTCTTTAACTCTAAGGTACCCTGAGCTAGTAGAGAGGCTGAAGTTTAAGCACTGCAATCTTGATAAAGAATCCATCGAAAGAATATTTGAGGCTTTCTGTAACATTTTTGCTATTGCAATATCAGGAAATGCTTCTATTTTGGAAAGGTTTCCAGAAAAATGTTTACAGAAAATTACAGTTCTACGCTTACAGAAAGCAGAACAGCTTCCTACGGGAAAGTACATGCCTAATGTAAAAAACTTGGAAATTATGAATAGTAAAGACGTTACTATTTGTATTAAAAGTTTAATGGAATGGCAAAGCCTTGAATCTTTGACAGCTTCAGAAGATGCACAAATACATCCTGTAATGAGAATGACAATTTTATCGCGTAGCACGACCCCAGTTAAATTGCCATTAAAATCCTTGATAATTAGAAACATTGACATATCCGAGGAGACTCTGACAATTTTATTAGAAAGTTGCTTAAATCTGGAAGTCCTACATTTGAAAGGCAAATATAAGGTGGATATTCAAACATTGAAACAGCTTAAAATGCTGAAAAAACTCACCTTACGTCAAGTAACTGTAATCGATTCTGGAAATACCGAATCATACTGTGACAATAACTCAAAAAAACAATTACCTTCCATTGAATCCTTGACTTTGTACTGTTTGTCGTTAGAGTGCGCACAAAAAGTCCTTTTCAATTGCTGCAATATCGAAAACTTAACTTTATTTATGGAAAACCAAGATGAGTTGAAAAGTTTGAGCGCAAATGTCACAAAGGAAAAAATATTCGAGAAATTACAACGTTTTGAAATATTTGTAAACTTGCAGACATGTAGAAATGGATTTCCTTTATGTTTGCCTAGTGTTGCAAACTTTCCTGTTTTGGAAAAACTTTTAATAAGGCCCTTCTTTGACAACGACCCTCACAAATACTCTTTAGGGATAATCCCTCCAACTGTAAAATATGTTTTAGTAGAGGACGCAGTTATTAAGGAATTGAACAGTCAAATCTACCAGCATCTTGAAGTTTTACAGCTTAACCGCTGTGAAATTCCAACTGTCTTTTTTGACAATGTAAATGATGTCTTTCCACAATTGCGTGCCATTAGAATAATTCGTTGTAAATTCCATAACGATGTTGATGATGTTGAGGCATGGAATCTTCACAAGCTAAAAGCACATTCCTGTTTAGAACACATAATAATCATAGCCACTGATTACGTGTTTGCTAACAACAACGAAAAGTTCTCGTGTGTCGTAGCTGAGAAAAATAGGCAAAGCAAGGAATGGAATTGCAACTTTGAACAAACGGCCAGTCATTCTGTTGATTGCCGTAGTAAAAATCCAAATATCCCTTTAGAAGAGAAGGATATTGCCATAATGTTTGCAGAGATGTCTATTGATGAGCCAAATGGCGAAGCAACTGTTTGACAAAAACTATTTTTAAACCATCACAAAAATAATGGAAAATAATCAATTTGGGGAAAGAATGACTTATTGTATGTAAAAATTATTTTAAAATAAAATAGTGTGGCATCGACGTTGAATTCCGTAGTTCATGTAGCAGGTATATTAAAAAGTGTAACACTAAATATATATAACAAAAATGTAATCAATAAATATTAAAATAAAACATATCAGTGTTTTTAATGTGTATTATTACTTATAATAAAAGATAAATACGGTCTATTTAAAGTCTGTCTTTCTGTTGGATCCATGTAGTAAAAATTCATTACAAAACGAACATATAATGCAGAGTTAACGCTTGATACTGACTACGTTGGTAAAAATAATAGTAAGTGTAGACTATTAGTGTATGTAAAAATTTTGAATCGCATATAAATATCCGTTTGCAAGGCGACCTCAGAATGACCCAGTCGGCCTAGTCCCAGTGACCCTATTTTCGAATATCGAAAAGGGACGACGGACGGGTATCATGTCACTACCTCCCGGGACCAGAAGCTCCCCGAGTAGAAAACCTTCTGGGGACACGACCCCTCGCGATCCTACCTCCCTGTTAGAAAACCTTCCGGGGACACGACTCCTCGAGATACTACCTCTCGATTAGTCCTGATATGATAATAAATATTTGGCGTTATCGCCTCCAATGTTAATTAAGGAAAAGTGGTAAAAACGAGATCAGTCAACTATTAATTAGTACTTGATAATAATATGTACCTTTAGTTATTAGTAATGTACAGAGTACAGAGTGGCCAACAACGGACAGGCTCCGTCAACAAAAGTACAAAAGCTTTCTAAGTTAAAACTTCAAATGAGATGACAATACTGAATAAAATGCTGTACATTTTACAGAAATACTCAAAACGAGAAATTAACTTTGTACTGTTGTTCACTCCAGGGTGGTGCGAAGGAATGGGGATGGAAAAATTTCGATTAATAAGCGTTTGAAAAATACCTATTTACAAATCCATAGGTATTTATAAACTACATTAATAGATAGCGATAACATTATTTATTATCGTATCGGGACTAATCGGAAGGTAGTATCCTGAGGGGTCGTGTCTCCGAAAGGTTTTCCACCAGGAGGGAGGTAGTATCCAGAGGGGCCGTGTCTCCGGAAGGTTTTCTACTCGGGAAGATTTTGGTCGCGGACGGTAGTATCATGGAATCGACGGACGGACGGACAGACGGGTTAACGGTTCCTGACAAACAGGGGACTAGGTAGCAAGGTAGCGCAGGAGCCTCTTCTTCCGTTTTGCATCAATAAACACTCGTTTATTCGACACTTGTGTTCTAAAACATCATCATCGTAGAAACGCCTTAGGAATATCCATAAGCAAATAAGTATTTGAAACTTAAAACTACATATTTTGTTGAATGCCGAATGTTATGTAAGTAATTGCATACTCATGCTATAAAAACATTATTATAGCATGGCCATGCGAAAATTTCATTCCTATTATGCTGTTACAAAGTTCTAATCAGTATAAATATCCGTTCAGGTTGAAACCTTCATTGAAAGTTCAAAACAGATTACAAAGCACAATCAAAATTTGCCCGATGTTTTTTAATACTTTTTAATCAGCGTCGTCCATCAATTTTTTAAACCTCTGTTGTATAGCACCATTTATTTATACTTTATACACACCCACCTCTCCTAAATTACACGGTAATTTACCTTAGTTTGCATTTTCATGGAGAAGTTGATGTAAGAAACTACCTTTCGTTTCGTGAAACATAATAAACTAGATATTGGATTAACTGCCGTTGACTTTCGTAATGTATGAAACTAGCGCACCGGTAATTTAATTCTGAACTATTTATGGTTGTATATGGTTTAAAAATAATATTAGGTGTTTATTTTGATAGGGGATTTAAAACCTGGGTACTACGTGTGATTTGATTTTGTTTTTATTTCCACCGAGGCTAGTGAGTGACGCCTCAGTTGAAGGACACCTTGAATCGTACGTAATTGGAAACCTATATTTACATTAATTAAATACAACACCAATGCCGAGTAAAATAGTAACTTTCACTTCAAAAGGTATAAAACGCAGCGTCCACTGTAGCATTTAAGTTACTAAAGAATTTGGTATGCATAGCTAAATAGCTATATATAGAAACACAATACGAACGACTCATTACTTTTCTATATAATAAAAAAGAAGTTCTAAATCACTGCACATTTTGTGTAAATAAATTTAAATTTTATATAAATAATAAATGTACAATAAATGTACATGTAAAATTACAGTATAAAGAGCAGTTTTTGCAGAGCGTTTTGAAGAGTATCTCGTAACAATATGTTCAATGGAATAATGTTATTCATTCTAGAACTAAATACAAAATGGGCTTCCATGGTCGGTGCTGTTCCTCTTCAATGGCAGAAAAAGCCCCCATTTTTTAAAATGACAAAACGTAGCTGGGGATGGTTTATTGGGAACAGTTTTCTGCAAGGACTTACTGTCATCTTTTTTGTTGTCCAACTTAAAACTGCAATTAAAATTCCACTAGATTTCTTTCTGTTATATATGATGGTAGTCTATTCCTGTATATATTGCTTCGTTTTCGTCAATTATGTATTCAATATCTGTTATAATGATGGAACTGGACTACTAAACACGTGCATCATGTTTTTCAACGAAATAACAGGTAGTTCAAACGTACCTAGTACCTAGGTACCTTTAAAAGAAATTCCAAATATTGACTAGTCACAAGTCGCAAAAAAGTCTTAAAAAATTGTCGATTCGTGATGCATTAAGAACTAGATAATTTATTTTAATGATTTTTTTGTCCAGAAAAATTCGTCCCAAACTCAAGGCGGAACTTTATCAACGGTGCTGAGTATCTTAGTATATTAATATTCATGTCTGCACCAGGAGCTTTATTTATATTCATTGTGAATTACTTAGTTGGATATTCTGATGCCCCAATTTACTTTCATTCCGTTCTCCCACTGAATTACCGAGTCATCTGGATAACGCTCCCTTCGATTTTACTACAAAGTTGGATTATATTGAGCATTTTGGGTCATATATACTGCAATGCTCAAATAATTATCATTTATGGCGTATCTCTTCTGTCTCTAGTGAAACGAGAGATGTGTCATTATAAACCAAATCATTTAACTGTTGGACGTTTAAGAACCCCAGAAAATATTCGAAAATATTACAGGGCGATTCAAATAATTCACACTAGGGCTGCAGGTTTTTTCGCAAACATCATCTATCCAATTCAGTTTTGCCTTTTAAAGTGTGCGATCACTTGTAATTACGCTTTGATTAGATACTCTAATACACTTCCCTTTGTTGTCAATTGCATGTTTCTGATGAGTTCACTCAGTGCTGTATTGATATGGCTAGTAATTCTCTATTTGGCTGGGCAAATTTCTAAAAGTTCTACAAGCGCAATTAAATCATTTAGTAGTCTCCCTGGAATGAGCGTAAACGAATCAAAAATAATGAAGAAATTTTCCAAGTCTTGTATGTTGATCCGAATTAGGGTAGGCACATTTTACTTCGTGAAAAAAGTTCACGTTTTGAGCCACATTAAGAAGGTGGTGCATGGGACAGGAAGAGCTCTTCTTGCATTCCAAAAATAAAGCAGGTTTTTGCAAAATGATAGAATGCAAAATGCGTGTTTCATAAAATTGTCATCGATTACGGTTTCTGTATAGTTATTTTAATTTCGCCCTGCATGGTCTATGGTCTTGGACAATTAAATTCAGCATGCGATGTATTTGTGGCACAAAAATCATTTACGATCTCATATTGATTCCAGGAAAAGCAACTCGGTGTTCATGCAAGCATTTTGTAATACTTAATTTAGGCGTAGAAACTGTTGTAAATCAATAAATAAATTCTGTATTGCATATTTGTAAAACAAAATTAAAAATGCCGAATTGAGAAAGTTTGTTAATGATTATTTAGCTATGACTATGACCATGTTAAGAACAAATCAGCAATAATTAGTTCCTAAAATGTAAAAATATGGACTAATGAAAAAGCTAGCTTATAGTAGTAATTCATAGAGGAAATGATTTTGATTTGGTATTTTATGACATCTATGTATAATATTTTCTATGTATTTAATTTCATTAAGCCTTTTCATTTTCGCATTTCATAGAGTTAGCCGATGGAAACAACTAAACTCATAAATAAACTCTTAATTCATAAAGACTCATTTTTAAGTAGCGTATCATCGCATTTTTTGTTACAAAAATTCTGGTTTCTATATGCTACCGAATACTATATAAAGCGTATATATAATATACTACATCATATTATAGTAATTAAGCATACGTAATTTGGTGTTTAGAGTAATGCTTGATAAGTGAATGTACGGCATGTATTAATAAAGGTACAATCCATTGGCCATGTATTCAGTATTATTAATTGGGTATGGTATAAGGTAAAGTAAAGGTTACTATCGCTATGCATTATTTATTTGAGACGATTGCTTCCCCGTGTATACCCATATACAAGTAGTCTCCGGTGACCGGTCGGTGCCCATCCAAAAATGTGAATAAATGCACGCAACGAGTAGGAATAAAAGTAATAGGTACGTGAAGTGAAAGTATGAAAACTGTAGCTTAATTCAATCTTCCTGGTTATACTGCAAATTAAAAACTAATTAAAGCTATATTATAGCTATGCATTCATAAGTGCCAATAATTTGATAGGTCGCTACGAACCTACTGTGTACAGAGGACAATAATTACACGATTACACAATTATCGGCTGTATTTCATTCGAGGTCGGTGGGACGTTGTGACAGAGGTCAACCAAATACGAGTGCAGAACAAATGGTATGGTGCGTGGAAGTTTAATAGGGTACCTTTGAAAACCGGAAAATAGTAGGACTATAATAATATGGCTTCTGGAGTGCCGACCGACCTAACCAAGTCAAAGAATAAACCTATAGTTCCATATTACAATTACAGATATTTTTTAAAGTACTTATTAACTTTTGGGCAATAACTGCCAAATACCCGGAATTCAAAAGTAAGTTATTATCTTAAGTTTTTACCTGCATTATTGGTTGAATTTATCTGTTTTTATTTTAGGTCCGTTTTGTGAGTTAAAAGTAGCCAATCGAAGCTATTTTTTGTTTGATATAATTTTTATGTTAATTTCATAATTGAAATTATATTTTGTACGTCGTCGTCGCCGTCGTTGGATTAGGTGGGTTTAGATGGCTTCGGGCGGCGGCGTGGCGTCGGGTCCTTCCGGGCCCGGGCGTCCGGTCTGTTCTGTTCGCTGAGCCCATTTCATGGGAACTCAATTGTAGACTCGATGGGGGTAAGTTGCTACAGCTCCTGTGTTTGTTATGCTATGCGGCAAAAAGGTGCTACAGCAGTTACAAAATGCAATTAAACAGCGCGTACTTCAAACCCAAACTCTGACGCTTCCCAAACTTCTTGATTGCAAAATCAACAACAACCACCAAACATTATTTGAAATAAAAGGTCGGGGTTCGTATTTTCAATTTTGTACTGTACTGTGCGTGGTGCACAGAAATTTCTTTTATAGTTTTTTGTTGCCGAAATCATAAATCAGAAAAAAATTTGTGGTAAGAAATTCAATTTTTCTCTCATAAACAATAATCAATAATAATATTGAATATTCTATCATCTGTAAAGAATATAAATAATTTTAACCTTTAGCAGCTGACAGTTGACATATTTATGACAGTCATTCAGAAACACATACCTACGTCATATAGTCATATATACGTACTGGTCATAGGTAGAAATAACTGGCAAACAGCTGACAGTTATATGGCTGGTGGCGTGGCTGGTCATCAGTCATGGTCAGTCAGCAGTTGGCAGTCAGACTGACCATGACCAGCCACCAGTCAGTCATTAATATTTGTCTGGTTTTCAGTTTTTCTCATGTTAGCATGATTAAATGTTATTTTATATTCCTGTGTGTATATATATTGCATCATAAAGTTAGGAAATAAATAACTCAGGTGTCTGGTCAGAATAACCGTAGAATTTGTGTATATTTCTTCTAAGTAATGTACAGACAACAGACAGATAACAGAGACAAGACAAGTGAAATAATTAATTTCTCATTCACCATTGCTTTTATCATTTATTTATACAACCCAGAATTGATTGTCGTAATTTAGCCAGCCTTAATACATAATTGGTGTGTAGCCGGCTATATTCGACTGGCATTACCGGATTAATGACCGGCCAGTCAGGAACTTTCCGCAATTATCTAGCCAATTCCCAGCTACATCTCAATCTCGACCAGCTAGAATTAGCGGATTTATGACGTCACCGGCTAAAAGTAGCTATAGAATTCAGTTTTGGTAGCCGACAATCTATCAAAAATTTATGTTTGATAGACTCCTCCCACTAAAGCCGGCGTACGATTTTTTTCACTATATAAAAGACTATAATTATGGGATAAGGAATAAGTAGTTTGAAAACATTTGATAGTGGGATTGGGAAATGGGAATTACTTTGCTATTTCAATTTATTTACCCAACAGGTAGAAGAAGGATCGGATTTGAAGAGGAACATGGCTCAGCGTTTTCCAAGCGTTAGTCCTGCTCCTGGTCAACAATCCCCAGGTCAACAGAGATTTCCCGGTCCATCAGGTTCTCCAATCCGACCATTTGGATCTCCCGGATATGTTTCCCGGCCGGGCTACACTGGGTCGCCAGGACCAATGATGATGCCTCCACGAGCCCCGCATACTCCACAACCTCCTGGCCAATATGGTGGATCTCCACGACCCATGACCCCTCAGTCAGGTTCTAAACGGCAAGCTTCTTCAGAAGCCCGCCCAGCGCCACAAAAGAGTGACCAACCTACAAAGAAGAAGAAGAAGCAGGCTGACAAAATTCTGCCGCAGAAAGTGAGGGATCTTGTTCCCGAATCTCAAGCGTACATGGATTTGTTGGCATTTGAACGAAAACTGGATGCTACTATAATGAGAAAACGGCTTGACATTCAAGAAGCTCTTAAGCGACCGATGAAACAGAAACGGAAGCTGCGAATATTTATTTCGAACACATTCTACCCACCAAAAGAGCCAACCGAGGCGGAAGAAGGGACTGTGGCCAGCTGGGAGTTACGTGTTGAAGGTCGACTTCTGGATGACAGCAAAAATGACCCGAATAAAGTGAAAAGGAAATTTTCTTCATTTTTCAAGAGTTTGGTCATCGAATTGGACAAGGATTTGTACGGACCGGATAACCATTTAGTGGAGTGGCATAGAACTCCCACTACACAAGAGACGGATGGATTTCAAGTGAAACGACCAGGCGACAAAAATGTTCGCTGCACCATTCTGCTATTGCTGGACTACCAGCCCCTGCAATTTAAACTTGACCCGAGACTTGCCCGGCTTCTCGGAGTTCACACACAGACACGACCCATCATCATTTCTGCCCTGTGGCAGTACATTAAAACACATCGGCTCCAGGATGCTCACGAGAGGGAATTCATTAACTGCGACAAATACCTTGATCAAATATTCGGTGTACAGAGAATGAAGTTCGCAGAAATCCCTCAAAGACTAAATCCCCTCTTACACCCTCCAGATCCAATCGTAATCAACCATATTATCAGCGTTGAAGGTATAGGTAATTGACTAATAACTTTTATTTTTTACTTTATTTAGCAAACGAAATATTTTTCAGTTAGCATTCTTTATATTGGTACATTGACAAGCTATATCTGATATCTTAAAGGGCGGGCGGGGAACAATTTTCATGGTGGGGAATTCCACTTGAGAAGGTGAAATTATTAGGAAAGGTCTAAACTATCAATTAAAAAGGTGAAATTACTTCAATGAAAAAAATCACCATATCTTCTAAACCGAGCATTTTCGAAAAAAGCATATTTCTGAGAAATTTAATTTCATTAAGTG
Source organism: Tomocerus nigrus (assembly GCA_019776505.1). Lineage (NCBI taxonomy): Eukaryota > Metazoa > Arthropoda > Collembola > Entomobryomorpha > Tomoceridae > Tomocerus > Tomocerus nigrus. The sequence goes on from JABASI010003755.1 coordinate 10,766, forward strand.
CTTTCACCTCCTAAAGTACAATCCCCCCACCATGAAAATTGTTTCCCGACATTTTCAAGATATTAGATATAGTTTCTCATTGCATTTGTTAAAATGCTCTGTGTCAGTTGGATTAGCACAGCAGTGAATTGTAAAACTGAAAAAAGGCATTTTAATTGTAGAGTTCTTGGAAACTAATAAATTGTAAATGTGGTTTTAGGAGCGGAACAAAAGAAAACAGCTTGTTATGACATTGAAGTTGAAGTTGATGACACTCTTAAATCCCAAATGAATAACTTCCTCTTGTCAACTGCCAGTCAGCAAGAAATTCAGAGTTTAGACTCGAAAATACACGAAACTGTCGAGACTATTAACCAGTTAAAAACTAATCGGGAGTTTTTCCTCAGTTTTGGCAAGGATCCACAGCAGTTTATTACAAGGTGGCTAATGTCTCAGACGCGAGATTTGAAAACTATGACGGATGTTGTTGGGAATCCGGAGGAGGAAAGACGCTCTGATTTCTACTGGCAGTCATGGACCCAAGAAGCAGTCTGTAGGTATTTCTACTCCAAATTGCAGCAGAAGAGAGCAGAATTGGAGCAGGCTCTGGGGATTCGCAATGCTTAAAGTGCATGAAAATAAATGTAGATTTGTACGTAAAATATTTCAAGAATTGTTCTCTTTCTCTACGTATCTATTCAAATTCATGTCTTTGGTGCCAGAAATTTTCTTTGATTCAAATATCTCTCTCCTTAAAAGTATCTATTGTCTTACTGTTACAGCTATAATGTCTTAATATTGCTACCAATAGTTTTTTAGGTTACGGATTTCATTGCACGGTGAAAATAGCTAAAATGTTTGAGATTAATGTTAAAAAGTCTCGAGGATAACGTTTAAAAATTTTTTATTAGCACGATACTATCAAGTTTTCGGCGATCACGGTTCCCTTCTTTGGGACTTACTTAGGTTACTTGAAATTGGTTTCTTGAAATTAGAAAATAACTAGGTACTTATGTTCCATAATTGTAAATTAGACAATTAATTTCTCTATGTTTTGCATCGTACCTACCTAATTATTTTCTAATTTCAATTATATCAGTCCTGATAAGTGAGTGCTAATAAACCGTTTTAAAATGCGGGAGTCTTTAATATTAATCTCAATGAAAATATCTGAGGACGGAAGAATCTGGAGATAATTTTAACTAAGATGTTGTCAAATACAGAATGATTGTCTACTGTGTTAATTTGATACTATAGAATTGTTTAAAAAAATAAAATTTGGTTGCCAAAAAATTGGAAGAAAATTCTGTTTTTCCATAATTGTAAATGTTTTTCAAAGAATTAGAACAAAGACACGAATCCGTCGATTTTTGTTATCTATTTCATTTATGCGTATTTCAATAAGTAATGTGCATTTCAATATCTTGATTAATTTCAGCAAAATGCGTGGATAGCAAGTATAAATTAGCTGATGGAAATATTTTGTATAACCGACTCATTATTTTTGTACTGGATACATTTGTTTTGTACCTATTTGTACTAAAAGAAAATACTTTGATTCATTAATTTCCTGACTTTTCCCATATAATTTAAAAAGTTTCTATGAAGTAGTTTACCATTTAATATGGAAATTAATTCCTAATTTGAAAGAATTTAATCGGGAAGGCGAAAAAAAATATTTGCTTACGAAAAAGCTCTCATCTCAAAGTACAATAGTATAAAGTAATTTACAGAACAAATGGTATATAATGGTAGAGTACAGTATTATATTTGATTCATTTTTAACGGAGAATAGAAAATCATTTCTCATTACATATTTATACGTATATAATATTTCCAGATAAGGGAAATTATCTATTTCACAGATACGTAAGTAAATAATGTCTCAGTCGTGAAAAGAAGCAGTAGTAGGAGATAACCAAGGACATCCACTGTGAACTTTCATGTAAAAATATATAAGTGTCATGATTTTGCTGATTCTGAGTAAAAAGGCTCATCTATTAATATCCAAATGGATGTAAATTTATAATATTTACCTACTTACTGCCTGCTACATAATGTTAATTTAGAAAATAACATCATGGTATGGTAGCCGAGGTAGCCTACTTATTTAGGAGTCTTATTTCAATTCTTAAAATCAGTTTTATTCCTATATCTACGCTTATAAACGTTATGTATTCGTATTATTGACTTGAGCAACATGAATCATTTTTTGAGCAACTCAGAATAATGGTCTTCGTATGTATTAAAAATGCAAGAAAGGCTTTTCTAAAATAAGATTATTGTGTTATTGAAGCCCAGATCGGCATTGCTTGTGATGAGCGGTAGGGTGACGCATACACCTATGGGTAGGTATATACATCCACTAACTGACTGGACGGTTTGTTTGCTTTTGTAACATAACAAGTTGTCTTCTGATATTTTATCCCTAATCCCTGTGCTGTGCGGTGTGGGTGGTATAATATGACCTATGCAACATTTTCAAGTAAATATCCCATTATAAATAGTTGAGTTATCATGCGTCATTGTCATGCCATGTCATTTGATGTCATCAAGTCATTACAAAATAAAATAAGAAAAAGAAATAAATAATATTACTCTAGTTTACATCACTGGAAGAAAGGATTATGAGAGTATATGTACCTGCTTTCGGTATAATATTTTTCTGAATATTAGTCGAATATTTAACACATACCTACTATAGTGTGTATTCTAAATACTATCTGCATATGGAGTTTCAAAAGTAATTTCCAATAATACTTTTTCCAATAATATTTACTAATCCCTATACCAATATATTTTATTTCTTCGAGAAACATCTTAAGCTTTTAATATATTTAGGTCTATTTATCGTAATTATTATATGCCTGATATCCATCGGCTGTGTTATATTCTCAATGTCCATATAGAACATATATAGGTTATTTTCTGATGTTTACATTTGTTGACTTGACATTAACTGCAATGAGTCATTCATAAATTCATGATGCTTTTCTTAAAAATTCCATATCCACCCTCTCTGCTGCCTTAATCCGTCTTCAACTTAAAATGTATAATCGCGTTGTTGAAGTAAACTGTAGTTACACACTACGCAGTACACGTAGGCAAGTACCTACTACTGTACTATATAATACTTATTATATGTACTGCTCGTAAAAGATATGCATTTGTTTTGTAATCAAGCATTATTCTATTGAAAAAGTAATCATACACTTAATGCCACTGGAAATGTTTAACTCTGCAATATTACGTTGTAGAATATTATTATATGCAATAATATATAACCCAACCGTTTTAGGTGTAACAATAAATTATTGAAATATTACAGAAAGTCTACAAAAGTTTCAGAGGCATTTTTCCGCAGACCATGCCGAACTTTATTATTATTAATATTTTGCCCCTTACAAATAATGAAATAATATTTATAACTTATAATACAGAGATCAATAGCACGCGTAGTACAAATGCATCAATTGACTTATCACGCTATTGCTTTGAAAGTCTTCGACTAGATAATGAGATGATGCCCTAATTTTATTGATGAGGGGTGAGGGGCCAAAAAATTCAAAGCTTCATTGAATATGGATTTTGATGTTATATCAGCTTCAGAAACATTCAAAAATGCAAACAATACGACACATGAATGAATGACAATGAACAGTAAAAATGAAGTTGTAATTCCAACCATGCAAACAATAGAGAAATGGAAATGACGAAATAATATCAGTTGCGAAATTTTAGAATACAGTTAGTTGGATAATTAAAATAAACTTGCTATTGCAGATATAAACCCACTGGAAATAAGTCAGCTTTTACAGACTGGGAAAACGACAGTACCCCCCTCCCCCACACGTACAGTAAGAGGAACAATATATCGTTGTGTAAAAATTAAAATTGAAGGGGTATAGCCAATATTTTTATTTCTTAGTTTGTGTAGGATGCAATAAAATCATACATAGTTCACTTTGTCATGACGAATGAAATCTAACTACCTACTTAACTTATATATCTCAAATCCATATAACGATATCCTACAACTCATCTCCGTCATTCATTTTCATTCTTCGTCATAGTCAAAAAGGCAACTTCGGTAAGTCATTTTAGCAGTTTTTCAAAAAATCTAAATTTTTAGGCGGAAGTGAAAAATTGATAGTGCCGCCAAACCGAAATACTGTTAAATACTTATTTAAAAAATTGTTACCGCTTGGATAAAAACTGTAGAAGAATATCTTTTATATTTTCTTCTGTATATGCATGGTTTAAGTAAAAATTCTGCGGCGAATAGGGATTTTGTCATTTTATCAGAATTGATATAATACCTTCAGATCAAAGTGACGTAGGCATTTATAAGTGCTATCCAACTATGTGAAAAAAGGTATAGTTCGATGGGAATTTGCAGTGTGCTCACTCTTATTCTATAAATTAATATTGTTAAATTTTTCTGAATTAATTAACAATTAATCTAGATACTCCGTTGTATGAACCGTCTAGAAGAAAAACAACCTTTGCCCTTGCCATAGTTGCCAATGCCATTATGAGTGTGTACATAATGAGAAGTCAGTGATTACAGTGTGTACGTGTACGGTACCTACCTATATAAAGTCTATTATAATAATAATTTAATAATGTAGTTTTGTACAGTTTAGCGTGCTATTCTTGGAAGAGTCTTCCAGCTTTATGAATGGGGTACTTTTCCCGCATGCACCACTAGTCGGCTATTACGAATACCTAATACCAATACGATTATTGTAATCTGAAAGTTACATTATTAAAAATAGACCAACTCATGTTACTTCTTGTATACCTAACCTAAGTACATCTAAGAAAGCGTCTTATAATAACAGCATATACTAAGAAAGTGCCTGAAAGTCCCTAATACCCAC
>JABASI010003756.1:5357-15627 GCA_019776505.1 Tomocerus nigrus
CCCCCCCCCCCCCCCCTCTCTCTCTCTCTCTCTAAATGTACCTCATTATAATGTTCTGTTGTAGTCAATTCAAATAATATATTATTAGTACATCATAAAAGGTAAAGTTTGCATTAGGACTACAAAGGAAATCAAGATTAATAAGAAATAGCTAAGGATACAGTCATAGTTAGTTTCATTCAATTGCTATTACAGACATATCTCGCTGTGTGTACTCTTTAGAATTTTAGAATGTGAGTCAATGCAAATTCAGATTAAGATACTCTTCTTGTTTATGCTAGCCACCTAAATAACTCGAAAACAGAACAAGAAAATAAATTAGATTTACTTATTGCTACATGCAAATAAGAGACCTACTTGACCTGACACAAAAATCCTACAAATGCAATCGTTAAACCGTTAAGAAAGTTTGAAAAAAAATATTCCCACATATCCCAAATATTTTCCCCTTGCTATACTATAATATAAAACCACACTAATGTTTCATGTGCCTATTTATATATAGTAAATGATAAAGAATAGGATAAATCGCCTTAGAAAAGTAATAATATCTGTTTAATTATGGCATTTCATTCTTTAATCTTAAAGATTAAGTAAACGAGCTTGGCTCTGAAAAGTTTCCATAAAAAGAAATGCCTTTTCATCTCTTCCTGCATTTAATAAAATTAAAATAATATAATTACAAAAGATCTACGTCCATAAGATTACATGGTTTTCTGTCCTGTCCTTATCCTACGATAATATTTTCGTCTCAAATGCCAAAAATTATTTCTTCCCACTCATCCTTAATATCAAGGTTTAACATTTACTAATTATTGCAAATAGTTAAGGGTAGGTTGTAGATTGTAGATTTAGGTAAATATTTTAAAGGTGGTGATTAAACGTACATAAACGGCAATAAACATTTAAAATGGTTTACCAATTTGCTCTGATCTCATTGTCAGTCGCTAATTAATCAATATTATTAATTACTATATGCTTATTTGCTGTACACGAATATTAACAAGCATATTATTGTTCATCGTAAAATATAAATCTAATAGTAAGTAATAGCATTGTTAATTTTATGACCATGTCAGAAATTATCAACATGCTTAAAATAATACAAATGCCTGCACTTACACAATTAGCCGTATTAAATTAAATTGATTAGATTAAAATTAGTTGCACAGTTTTACTACTGACGTACTTTGTACTAGGTATCTACTGAATGCATACAGTAATTGTTAATAGGGAAAACTTTAGTTATCTAACGCAAGTTACAAATTACAATCAACGCTAAACAACTGGTGACGTTTATTGAAATCATTGTGAGCTGGGGTGATTCAAATCAAGCAAAAACATTACAAATTAATCACCACAATGATTTGACGGAAGACACTAAAATTAAATTACACAAATTATTGAATTAGTTTGAATGAATTTTATTTAAGGCTAAATTGACATTTATAGCTAGTAGGTAAATATAAAGTGTACTTCCCGTTAAAATGCACGACTAAATTAGGAAATTGTTTTTAAACGCGGAATAACGTTCATCATCAGTTTGTGTGTGTAGTGTTTTATTACCTGTTTGTATTTAGCTTGGAGGTGGATGGTGGATTATTTTAAAGGTATAGTAGGACATTATGTGTTGTGTATGGGTTACTGTTGTGTAGAGCTAAATTATAAAAGGGAAAAAAAGAGGAACGGAGAGACAGACACGAAACTCTTTCTACACAAAAGTATTACACTCACGAAGATAAATGCTATTGATGAATGTTGCTGATAATTTCATTTTATTCAACAATGATCATTCATTTACATTTGGTTCGCGTTGACTTTTAATACACTTGAAAGCATAGAGACTAAAATGCATTTCCACTCCTGCACATTTTGATAAGATAGTAGTGGTGTGCAAAGGGGAAATTGTACTAAATAAAGCACAGCAAATGTCAGGTAGGCACTCTGTGTGGAGGTATTTACTTAATTTTATGCTTACTGTAATAGAGAGCAAAGAATTGTGCTTTGGTGTTACGTTATTATGTTATGTTCATGTACTATGGCTATATAGCTACTTTTGTATTTATCAAATATAGAAAGTTGAGTGAGTTTCTCAATTTTTTTACTCGTACACTAGCTCTACACTCCTGCACATTCATTATTCATTTTGAATTGAATGGAAACGTAATTGTTATCGTAGCTTATTGGCCAGGTACACTCTATTTGTAGTTCAGGACGTAGAAAAATGTGTAGGTAGGTAGCTGGATTAACATTTTAACAGCCCAGACAGATCATAATCATAACAAACAAAATATAGTACCGTATAACTTGAATTAGTTACACCCTCTCGATATAACACACCCCGGGGTGAATTATATTGTATTTTCGCAAAAATCTGGCCCTAAAAACAAAATTTGTATGTAAAATTACACTCTTTATAGTGCACCCCAGGGGTGAGCTTTTAGATTTTCGAATTAAAAACAATAGTTCGCCCTGGTGAACTAATTCGAGTTATTCGGTACAATTATAATATGTCTACTGCTGAGATAGAAAAATGTTTTTTCAAGCCTATATAGCTACTACTCAACTACTGAACTATTCAGATAAGATCGCACTAATAGAAAATCAATAGTTAAATACATAAATAATGCTAAAGTACGTGTAAGAGTATTTAAACTAGCAATTGTTGTGCTTTGGTCTGTTTGTATTAATGTAATGTGATTCTCGTTTAGCGATAAGAACGCAACACAATTACATCCATAACTATACAAGTTGTAATAATAATTAGTTTTGATTTCGATTGTTGTAGCTATATGTGTATAAGCACGTACTACAGACGTATATAGTCTCAAATTAAAACTCGTTTGTTTACCACTACTGCATTACTTTACTATTTGTAATTTGTATCTGTTTGTATTAATTACTCGAGTTTTCTGCTACAAATAAGCTAATTGACGTAGTAAGTTTTAATTAATGGAGGAAGCCAAGTCAGGCTTGCGATGGGATTTTTTTCTATTTGTTTTTGTGCTTTGCTAAAACTAAGCCCTTATGTGTTTACTCATTTATAGACACAGTCTACTAGTTGTGTAGTTGAGATTTACTAATTACTATACGTAGCAAGTGTGTAGATAAATAATCGTAAAGGTACCGTGATGCACATGTATATATTTTAACCCGAAACCGTAACCAGAGTAAATAAATATTAAATCATATTTAAGTTGTGCTGTTGTGATGTGATTTAATGACAAGACTATTTGTACATATTTTGTTGACTAGTTGAACTGATTATGATTATGGATTTTTAGAAGATAATATTAATACGGGATGGACTAGGAACCAGAGCAGAATACTTTAGAAAACAACTTTAATGCATAATTATGAGCCAAAAGTCAAAGGACATTTAATTATAGTCTAAACTCTAATTATTATGTTTCGAAAAATATTAGATTCAGATTTCAACCATGAGCAGTGATAATAATTGAAAGATGAAAAGCCAATTTAATTATGAAGAAGTGAATTTTCAAGGGTTCTTTTACATAATTTACGCTTTATTAGTGTTCTATTATATCTGGCTCTAGTAATGGTGAACTACATTATTAGTCTAAATGTAAGTAGAAATTATTTGTGTGTTTTAGGAGCTGCGTTATTATCTATGAAAATAGATGTGTTGTTGTTATAAAAAGGAAATGAATAGACAAATTGTTGTAAATTTAAAATGTAAGTAAGGACTATTATACCTGTGTAAAGTGTAAAGTGTAAAATATTTCAGGGGAAACTCGATAATTCCTGTGTGTGTAATGTAAATTGTAAACTGTACAGTAGACTTTATCTATTCTATACTTAATTACGTAAATGTTTGTATATGGAGCTAATCTAATCTGAACTACTTGAATTCAACTCTGATAAATGAGATTTGTTGTGAAATTCGACAGAAAACAAAATATACATACAAAGATACTTGAACTAATGTAATTCCTACGGTACATGTTGTACTTACATCCATGCAAGTGCTCGATACTAAGTATAAATAATACCAATTTACATAAATACAACATTCAGTCAAGTCCAGTCAGCAAAAGAATTTAAAGTGTTACACGTAATAAGTAATAACATAGCTATAGGTAATACTATGAGTTTACTTCTACTTGTATTCAATTTGTTGTGTTAATAAATGTTTTCGATGTAATAGTTGGGAGGAGGAACTAGAAGAGAAATGCAAAAAATCAATAATTACGAAAGATGCAATGAAATTAAATAATGATGATGGAAAAAATTCAATAAAAATGTTCAAATAGATATAAAAAATGTGTGTGTGTTTTTATTTTCATATTCATAGCGCATAATATACCTATCTAGTACAATTAATTAGAAAAGCATAACCGAGCTAGTAGAAATTCCATAATTTCATAATTGCATAATGAACAAATTGTAATTTGACAGATGGCAATGGAAAGCATAATAAGCTAGTTAGTGTGTGTTATGCGATGACGCACATGGTTAAATAGCCTCATTGTTTTGTTATCACACACACACAACATACGTGCATATAAAAAAACATGAAACATTATTACAGATTCAGGAGAAGAGACAAAAGAATAATTCTTTTCTAATCAATAGATACACAAGTAATGTAATAAGAAGTGAAATGCAGCTGTGCAATTGCATCACAAAGTGTAATAATGAAATGTGTATCTTTTTAGGCGTTACAATGATTTCACTCGAACATAGAGAGAGAAGATAATTATTGCACAAAAACTTCGCATGCCAATTACCCACTGCATCACATTTGAATATTTCTTATTTACTTTTTAATCTTGTTAAGTAAAAGTATTTACATACAGTAAATATGAGCAAATATTCTCGTAAGGGAATATTTTTATTTTGTCACACCTCCTCCATTCTGTTTTGACATGGAATTTCTTGCTCCGGGTTCATTCCAAGTCAAATCAATTCAAATCAAGATATGTCATTAATATTATTTCGAGAAACTGCATGTATTCATTACGACACACTGTTCCCTATCTCTCATAGCATGCCATTTATACAAGAGGAGCTTAATTGCACTTTGCAAAATAATATTATAAGGCAATGGACGGAAAACAGACATTCACTGCGAGATCCCCCCATAAAATACTTGCTTATTTATACATAACTAGCCATTCCAATGAAATTGCATTTCATTGTTGGCAAACATTTGGATCTGTGACGTTGTGACACTCTTTCCAAGCCACAATGAGACTTTCTTATAATATAATATACACATATACACTATACATATAGACCCATTTGTTATTGTTGTTCTGCTAGATTAAAGATAGGACTTTATTTGGTTCTACTGGTTTGTATCCCTCTATCTTCCCTATTATATCTATCTGCTCATGTATAATTAAATTATCTGTGTGTTGTGTACGTGCATTAATACATTCAGCAATAATAAAATGCGCAAAATATAGCCCGAAAGAAAATAAGGGCCAAGCAATTTCATCTCATTCTACTTTTTTATAAACAAAGAGTCCATAGAAATAATAATGTAAACAGTACAAACAACAGTATAGATTAGAGTTTGCATCAATAAAGTATTTATGCAAATTTTTTATTCATAAACATATTAGGAATGCATTATAGAGTCTGTGTCTATTAAAAAGTATAACACTGTACTGAACAGCGTCATAATATGATTCTATGTGCAGTTTATAATTTTCTATACTAGTTTATAAATTATTGGTGGTGATAAGCATGTGAAGCATTATAATAATAATATGAGGCAAGAGATTCGAACATGAACCTTGCCTTGCTAAAAGCTTCTCGCCTTTCTAAAGGAAAAATCCCAAGAGGATAGGATAATAGGATAGGCAGGAGAATGCAAAAGCAAAGGAGAAACAAAACAAAACAAGGAAGTAAATTGCACTGCTGCTGCACAACAAGTCCAAGCAAATCAAAACCATCGCATTACATTGAAGAACATGTAATAATAATAATATGCATGCATCTATATAAGACTCTACTATATCAACAGACTTATATAGACACTACAACATTGATAGAGATAGAGAGAAGAACGTCCATTTGCACAATAACAACAACAACAACAAAACATTTCAAGTCTTTAGCACAGAAACTCAACAATGCAATTTTCACAAAAATCCCACACATAAACATCATCATATATAATGGCATACTACTATACGTTTATAATAATCTATATACTATCTCTATATAAGGAATATATAGATAGATGCAATAGAAAAGTACAAGGTACTCTGATAAACTGTTGTGTGAATCCCTTTTCCATTATTATTATTCTAGAATCAGTTAGACACACTCATCCTCTTTTAACAGTACAAACTACAATCCTATAAAGTAAACTAAATAAAAAGAGAGATATAGCTACGTATCTCTTTAGTAATCATACAATTCATACACTTAGTAGAGAAAGAGTGTAATTGTGATAGATTTTATTACATTTATTAGATGATGCTTGGTTAGATAGAGAAAAAGTGGCATTCAGTAGAATTCAGTGCAATTTTGCGAAATAAATGCAAAAGTAACTGCATTGCTAGGAAGATCTCCTCGTTTATATGCAAGTATGCCGTAATGTGCTGTAACTTGTATCCTCCTTTATTTATACACAGAATACGAACATGGCATGGCATGCAATAGAAAATGCAACTCTCGTCGACTCTTTTCAATTCATTAGTAGTACGTTATAGTATAGCGAGATAAATAATATCTGTAGTAGTAGTTACACTACTACTACCTACCTACTCGTATAACTTATAAAGAGAGTAGATTAGATTCATTCATTCATTTGCGAGTGTAGGCCAAGTGAGGCCAGGCCAAAGTTAACAGACAGCTTGCTTTACAAGTTTCTTTCCTTGGCTATCTCTCTTTTAGACACTCTATCTGATAACAACACTACCTACAATAATATTATGCTCCTTTACTTTATTATAAATCATAATCTCCCTATAATAAGTATTTTAAGGGTAGTCAAAGTGAGAATCACATTTTTTAAACACATTTTAACGATTTTTGTGGTTAATTTTAAACCACAAGCATTCTTGTTGCGCATGTGCGCGTAGAAAATACACCGTTTTAATCTATTTTGTTTTAATCGGCTCGCAGGACGATTTTCTTAGAATCTTTTCGGATTTTAATTTTTTAGGAATCTTATTGTAATAGGAATGTGCAGTCAGCTTGGTACCCTAAATAATCTCTTCAATAATTTAGATATAACTGGAGATTACTCGTTTAAATTAAAATAAAGCGCAATACACTTTTAATCCGAGCACTCAAATAAACGTGAATTTGTAAAATCCGATGTGATTCTCACTTTGACTACCCTTTTTATTATATAAACATTGAATTCATAAACACACTACATCATTAATTTTATAAATCTGTGTGCCTACTTCTATTGAATGAATATAAAAGTATAAGGTAGGTTAGATGGAATCAAAACAAAACCGAAAAGACTTTTCGTCTTTGCTCCTATTAGTGCATAGCTTATCGCTTCTGATTTAGTTACAGTTTGTAATGTTCACATTATCATTTGTATTGTTGGCTAAAGTGGCTAGTTTAGTCACCTTGCTGAGCTGTAGCATAACAGAACATAAAATAACACTATCCTACGATAATATAGAGAACAGAGAATGCATAGCTTTGAGTATGCAACAAAGTCGACTAACTTAGTTTACTATTACAATTTTCCAATTACTGTCAAGAGTACAGTACTGAGAAGAACACGAAGTGAAACGTGTATAAATCTACACACACACTGTGTGTGTATGTATGGACATTGTATGTATATAGTTATATAGTTATAGGTTTATGATGATTGTGAACGGAGGAGGTTGGTAGTTTTGGTATGCGGATTGAACATGTGTGTATACATAACATTAGGAAAGAGGTCAAAGCCTCTTAGATTAGATGCCATGAGCTTGCTTTCCATTAAAGAGCTTTGAAACGTAAACGTGTGTGTAAACACTACAACTACTAACTCCTTCTTCCTATATACTCACACAATTCTCTCGTAACTCAGAATATCTTTTTGCAAAGAGCTTCAACATAACTATACATCATAATAGTACAGTTTGTATCGTAAACCAACTAAATACTTGCTAATTCACTCTACAGGATCCCTAGTGCCGTTTTACATTTTTACTCACGCATTCTTATACATTCCGTTCACTTTGTGGCTTGCCTTCTTAACTTCTCTTATTATTATTACTACCTTAAATCTTCCAACTATAAAATTATAAAATAGAATTGCACAAAGAATATTATAACCTATAAGTTATAGAACCATTCACATCTATTTTATCAAGCAAACAAAGGAAAAGAAGCTAAAAATAATTCTTTCATTGTGAGAAACTTGAAATAACATAGACCATTAAACATTTAAATCATGAATGAGATCTCTGGCCGATTCCACTTTTTTTCTTACTCTTAAAAAAAGTTTATAACCACAACACAGAATCATAATAATAAATAGCTTCAACTTGTAATATTAAATAAGTAGACTATATACACACACCTCAAAGCACTTATCAATGAATATGCGAGTATGTGACTACCGACTAATTTTTTACAAATTATCTAGATAAGTAGTTGTAAGTGGCAAGATTATAAGTAAGTATATGCTATATAATGACAGAAAAAAAGACAATTCTTCCTGTTGGAAAGTTGAGATATGCGTTTTATGATTTATTTACTGTTATGCTGTTATGTATGTTATAATATTTTACTATAAAGTAGCATACTGTTGTTGTGATTGTCTAGTTAGTGGTTAGTAGAGCTATTCTATTTAGATTTACTGCATATTATTATATCAAGAATAACCCAAGCTGTTGCACCTAGGCCAAGTCATAGAGCCCATCATATTATTCCAGCCCATTCTCATTTGCAAACCATTACAATAGAATTAGAATTGGAAAACGGCACTTATTATCTTAATGCAAATGTAACTAGTGCAGCTTGCAGCCCAACAACAATGCAATGAACTGTACAGCAAGTCGCCTAAATGTACATTGTTATGTTACACGAGTCCTGTTCACCATTTTATGACTCTTTAGCTAATCATAACAAAATGTGAAGTCATTCCCTCCTGAACACAATTAGTAGTTATTTAGCTATTTAGCGTTAAAAAGGTTACTGCATCAGTTACAATAATTACAATTGCATAGCGAGCCAAGCCATTTGTTTATTATTGCCACTTGCCAACAACAACGCTCTCTTCCTTTCTACTACAACTCTTTAGCCGATCATGAATCATGATAAAGTAAGTCAAATAGAAAAGAAGCAAATCCAATGGATTGCAATTTGCAACAGCAATGCAAATGACATGCTATGCATAGCCTTTCAAAGCACAGCGCAGATAGCACTTACTTTTCTGCATAGAAAACAAATAAAAAATATTTCGTGTAGCAATAGAAATTGTAACATTATTCTCGTAACGAACAAGTTCCTTAGATCACGAATGCCACATCCCAGAGACTCATTTAGAATTTTATAGATGCGGAGATTGTTATTGGTGAGGTGACACCATTTGTTATTTGTTCGCACTCTCCTATTATTACCGACATGCAAATTATCATATATAATTAGATGCGTATGACTCATTATTCAACATAGGAGGTACTTATCATACACAATATATTAATATTTCTATTGTTTTGTCATCATTATAGAATATTAAATGGGGATGAGATGATTGAGGGTATAATAATAACCATAATAATAACAGAACACAATTTTACACATATCAGTGAACACCGGCAATAAGGAATACCAATCGATTTGTCCCATGGGGATTTTCCATTAATGTATCCCCTGTGTGGGGATGCCACTTAAAGGCAGGGTGAGATATTTTTGGGGTAAATTCGAATTTTGAAACTTTCGTTGCAATTTGTTCTTTTAGAAATCGTAGCTCCTCTTAAACGAGTGGATTTATGTTTTTATCTTTATAGGGACGTATCAACGAAAAATGCCGTAGGAAATTACATTTTGAACATTGTTTTCTTTTGAAATTGTTTCATAAAATCCGTCGTTTAAAAGGAGACATAGATTCCAGAAAAGACAAATTCCAATGAAAATCTCAAAATTCGAATTAATAATATTAATGGAAACTGGTGAGTATAAAGGTGTCATGGATCAAATGACTCTTTTAACCTGAATTTCTTTCTATGTAGAATTACATCCCTTATATACGAGATATTTACTGTGTATGAAATTGTTGTAAAAGAGTAAATTAATGACATGGCATGGTTTTGGTTGTGATAGAATAGAATGA
>JABASI010003757.1:0-15627 GCA_019776505.1 Tomocerus nigrus
GCCAGGGTTGATAAATTGTAACCCGCTCGTACTAGTTACGCCAAAATGAAGTTGGAAGATAGTGACATGCACACTGTACATTGGTGCGGGAGAAGTAAGTAGTAAGGGAAAGTGTATTCTGTGATATCATCTAGCCTGTCCTTTGACTAGTTTATCATGCATGACTCTCTCCGCACCATTCAAAAGCATCAACTAAGTGTGTAACTGTATGTAAGCACTTTCACTCTGTCCTGCTCTCTGCTCTGACTCAACCAATGCGATCTACTACTCCGCACTTCCACACAACAAATACACGTTCCGCTCTCTTCTATTCTGTTCGAGCTGATTGTGAGTGAGTGATTTATGGCCTTTTGTATAAATGAGCATCAGAGCGGCACAATAGAACACCAAATTTAGAAAAGATTAATGTTTCCTCTTGGCAATGATGCGATGTGGGATGTGTGCAGGTATTTATCTATGCGCAGCCTATCTACATGCACAATGCACACATACACACCAGAGCACATTATTATTAGCATTACTTCTTCGGTTTCCTCAATGTCTCTTGTCCCCTTTCTCAAATCACATGTAAGTTTTATTACTGCTCTACTAGTTTCTAGTTTCCACACATTTGCCAAGTTGCGTACAATTATATACAATGCTTATAGCAATCCTATTTGTTTCCGCAGACAATAGTGTCCTTAAATCAGAGAACTACAAATAACATGCATTTGTCTTTAAGTAGGAAAGTTCTGTTTTTCTGGTAAATATAGTGAGGCTTTATAAATCGTCCTGATTGTCAGTAATGCTTTGCTGACACCGTTTAACAATAATGGATGTTTAATAATATCAACGAACTTTCAATGTACAGTTGTCATAATGAAAGTTAGAGTCTTAAATTATTGCCATTTATATTCGGGTACTGTACGAAGTAATTGTTCTCTTCCTGTGAGCAGGTTTGATTAATATAGCCATAAACTATGGGCAAACTGATAACTAGACGTAACAAAACTTGTTCGAGTTCTCATTAAAGCTTGTTCGTATTTATGAGCATAAATGATCAGTTTCATTCCAACTAAATACAATAATAAAGCACTCACAGATGTGGTACTATGTCCTGCGTACTTTGTTATAATGAGTAGAACTGTTCGAAAGGACGTTAATTTTTAGTCATAAATGTATTTTATTAGGTACCTTCTCCTTTTAGTCCCTCTATATATCTCATAGTCCTTTGCTACAAGACTCGCTAACTAGTAAAGAATGAGACAAAGGGAAGAAAGTTTGAAAAAGACAATCCTGTAATGTGAAAGTTTGAAGGGAAAGCAATAAAGTTATTAGTTGTGACAGAGCCGGCTTTAAATTGAGGAATAAATAACTTTGTGAAGGATGCAAAGGCAGAGAAATTACAATCGAAATAAAAAGTAATTTAGTAGGACAATCTTGTCTTGTCATTATAATCAGAAATAAGCGCCCTCCTTTTGTCTAACTTGAGCAAAAGACACAATACATTATTATATTGCCTGTCTCATTCTTTTAGGCCCTGGAGAATCCCAACTTTCTTTTCTTCTCTTCCTTCCTCAATAGAGATCTGAGAAAATTTTCTGCAAATGTCAAAGTTACATTAAGGTATGAATATATTATACCTTCTAGTACACTCCTGTATTATTCAAATTAAAAAGAATGAGGCAATGTAAGGTAACGGCAGAAGTCACTGTCACTGCCACTTTTTCCTTACATGTCTATTACGTATCTATTTTTCCATGCGATAATAAATTGTAGTTTAGCCCAGAGAAAAAAAGAGAGCATTTGTCCTGTGCATGATAAGCGGAGTATGGAGTCTCTATTTTTATTAGTACTATCGAAAAAAGCTAGTTATGAATCTATACTGTATCACATAGCTGTGTGTGGCAATAAATAAATATGATATACTTTTATTACCCAATACACTTCAATAGTATATATGTAATACATAACTTAGGAATTACGATACAAGGCACGGAAACGAATTGGCAAATGGGAAATACTACAATAGGCAAAAAATTGAACTGTTTCGCTGAGGGACGGGAACTCAATCTTTTTCTGTAGATTAGAAACCGACCTAATGATATTGCATGTTCTTCTTTGTAGTAAGGAGGTAATGTAAATATGAAATGCGGACTCCTTAAATACATACAGAGAGATATGTGCCTACGTACGTACGTACTTGTCCTCTGTGTATTAAACTACAGGGCGGCTGAAAATAATACACTAAGACATTGTTATAAACTACATTTATTTACATATTGCTTTCTCCAGAAGAAATGAGATTTCTAAAAGAAGATTTATGCATGAACGCACTGATTTGAACACAGAGGTCTGAATGTATGTACACCGAGTACAGAATCACAGATTCAGCAAACACATCCCTATATCCCTCTACGGATACATTTCTAGCTATACTCATCTTCATCTTATCTATCCCTATAAATATATGAAACAACATGTCTGAACCTCGGAGGCAGAGTTTTAGGTAGCAGAGGCAATGCAATGGGAAACGAAATGAAATCACATCTTTATCTCTCAATCCAATTTACGAATGATGTGAATGGAATGAAGGATGTCTCCCTGTTAAGTTGGCTTGGCATGGCTGCCTATCATTTCATGCTACGTCATCACCAGATTGTCTTATCATCACAGACAACTGATCTTCAGCAGAGCAGGTACGCGTTACGTGTACGTGCGACGTCAACTACATTGATCCAGACACATCTTAACACAGCAAAGCCTAGATAGAAGGTACTATCATAAGTACATATAATCGATGACTACAAAAAAGTTTAAAAACCAGTTAAAATTAGTAGTAAACCTATGTACGTGCATAAAACAATATCTTTTGTATGGAAAAGCAATTGGTAGGTACGGAGAAATTAGAAAATTTCAAATAAAACTTCACCTAAACGGGTATCCCTGAAATGCATAGTTATGTGTAAATTTGCAAGCTTCCAAGTTAATTTACATTAGATTTTACATCTTTGTTGACTGTAGCTGCAGACTGATTTTGAAAATCAACACAATTTAACATATAGACTTCTTTGTGAGATGAAACGCTATATAAAAACGATAAACTACTTACATATTATTCAATTATAGGTAATATTATTAGATTTGTCTTTCTTCGTCCGAATAGTATAGTGGTCTGGATAAATGTACCTAAAGTACGTAACTATAATATAACCCAGCGCAAATATTCTAATTTTACAGCAGCAAGATTAAACCTATAACTGACTGACAAAAATTTTATACACTTCCTGCAGTTTAAATATTTACTCTAGAAATGAAGTCTTTTAAGCCTGTGCTTTCGATGCACATGAAAAGCATGGGACGTATCCTGCTTCAAACATGGATCCACTAGTGAGTGTTTACAATGTCTTTGTTGTCACCATTAGAGCCACCCACACGCACATGAGGGAGATGACATGTCTTGTCTACTCTGTAACATCCGTAGAACGCGTAGACACGTATTTATGGGTGCATTTTATTTATATTTTCATTTGTAAGGATAGTGATGGAGATATATGTTAAGGATATGTATAAAGTATATTATATAGGGATGTTATTAGGAAGAAGACAAGTTGATGAAATGAAATTGCAGATAAGAGTGACTGGATGAGTAAGTGAAAAAGTAGGAAATTGCATGGAACGGGAGGATGGGGTTTGAAAATATAAATACGATGGCATGATGTCAATATTGGCTTTCATCGTCAGCTCCGAGACGTTCACAGCCACAATACGCACAACATCACATCACAACAGACATTGTTAGGATACTTCCATTTTAAAGGATCCAAGGCAAATAAGTTCGTAGCAGGAGCAGCAGAGAGAGAGAGAGGAAATCGCATATCGTCTCTCTCCGCTCTTTGCGCCAAGTGAATCCAGGGAAGCCAGAGATAAGCTTGCCAACTTTTAAAAAACATCTGCATGACTGTTTCGGAAGAGTTAAGTGAAAATCCAAGAGCTCATCTTTGCACAGTACAACAGTTTAATATAACCTTCAGAAATGAAATGGAAACCAGGTAGTAGCATTAGTAGTGTCTGTATTTATACATGCAAAGTCAAAACAGTATGCATAACATGCATTATAAGTTAATGTATACAATCGTAGTGTAGTAGTTGCTAGTCTTCTCTGTTTGTTTATTGTATAATGGAAAGTATAAGGGAGAATTCACCAGTTCATTTCACGGCCGGTTTGTTTTGGCTTCCCAACCTTATTTCTACAGTTTTGGTTGCAGTGGCTGGCTAAAGGGAAGAGTAAAAGTTAGGCGCTAGGCTAGGCATGTCACTCACTTTAAATCTGTGTTGTGCATTTGTGTCACCATCAGCATATTGTCTTTTCGAATGTTCCCATAAAGCTCCTGCCTCTCTCACTTCTCCCTCTATTCCCCACAGTATGAAACGCAATAAGGAAATTATACGCTAAAAATAATATAAGGAAACCAATTTAACTATAACGAACGTTATTTGAGTTGAGCTACCTGATTACCTGTTCTGTCTGATCTCTCATCTACTAAACTACTGATATGTACTTTGCTATGCTATGTAAAATCTTCCTTTTGTTTCCCCGTTGAGTTCCGTCCGTTGACTGCTCATCTCACCCGAAATGAAATTACGGCAGCTAATGCTTCAACTCCATCTCAATCTCTCCTCCTCTCCTCACTAGTTCAAAGCAAAGCAAATGTGACATGGCAAAATGAGACGTTTTCACTTTCCTCCACTCTAGCCACCACAGACTATAACTTTCTTCATGTAAATCAACGTACTTACATTATAAGAACTCCTTTAACCATAACTTAAATAATATGTACATAGCTATAGTGTAAAATACAAAACTGAGCTACCTGCTACCTGCGACATGCCTTCATTTTACAGGCTAACTACTTAACTTTGCTTTGTTTTACTAATAACAGCTTTCATCTATATTTTATATAGCATTTACTAGTAGTAAGTAGCATGTATACAAAAGATATAACTTCACACTTTACTCTATCTCTCTGTCCCATTTAATTTAAATTGAAATGTAGCATCAAGATAATTCTTGTAAAGTGAAAGTGGGGCAACGACACGGAAACATTAGCAAGAGTCAAACCTTTTGCTAATATACTATAATTCAATTCCCTAATATCTAAATACCTATGCTTTCACTTGTTCTGTGAATTCTGTTTTAATAATTTTCAATTTATGCACATAGGGTTATGGCGCAGTAGGATTTCTAAAGAATTTATTATAAAGAGCAGGATATTCAAGAAGATAGATAGGGTAGAGATTGCACTGTACTATAATAAATACAATAGCTCTTTTCTATGTGTAGGTATTATGTGGGTAACTATCGAAAGTAGTTCTAGTGCCTGGTAAAACCCCTCCCTAAGGTAAACAAATTTTCTCTTATAGGATTAAAGATCATCGTTGCTCTGAACGTAGTTAAATGTCTAAAGTGCACCTTCAAATACGCTTTCCCTCACAATCCATTAAAGTCACTGGGCAAGTGGAGTAGAGTATCTGTAGGAAAGATCATAAAAACAGAAAGCCAACAACAAAGTCCATAATGTGTTTCGAGAGGCTCGTCTATGTAGTGCTAATCTCCGTCCTCCACTGCAGTGCACTACTCCAACAACTCTACTGTTCCTCCCAAACAAAACATCACTACAAACGAATTCCAACTACAATGCATATCAAGAAGACTAGCAAATATGCACATAAACTCTTTGCAAGGATTTTGCTCATATAAAAGATACAAAAAGAGAAAAGGCTTTCTCTTTTACGTCCAGTGCACAGCACTAAAGATTTTTTTGTAATAACTATGCCAAGCAAGGCATGGAGATGCTTCCTGGTGAAAATTTAATGAAGACACACAATATTTGAAGATCCGAGGAATTTTCCTGCGTGAGCTTCTATTTGCAATACTCATGAACCTATCTCTACTCAACTGAACATAGAAGAACGTACATACAAAGAAACAGCAGAAGTAATAACAGTTTCTTATAAATACAATACAAAGAATAGAACGCAGTGCATGACAAACAACGAAACGAAAGAAATAAAGAAAGAAAAAGAAAACAAAGTGCTACATGACTAAAATAATATATACAACAGAAACCTAAAACACACTACCCTACCTACTTTCAAACAACACAGAGCCGCGTGCAGAATAAAGGAAGACGCTCCTCATTGTACNCTCATTGTACTCATGTTGTCCTATTTATTTCCTCGACAATTCTACAGATAGTAATATTATGTATTTTAATGGGGGGACAAGAAAGTAAGGCAAGGCCACACTTTCTCCTTTTACATTCATACCAAAAAAATTCTTCCGTATACCAGCGACGAGTAGTACAACGCAAGATTATGTATGCAACTGTGTTCATATCAAAATGTGAAAGTATTATTTACTTATGCTTCTGGTTTATATTTTATATAGAAGATGTGCAATTTCCCAAGTAAAGTTTCCAAGCATATGCTCTTATAATGTGTACCTAAGTATGATGTAATGCAATATGTTGGAGTGGGAGAAAGTCCCCTTTAAATATCTAATTCGTAAAGTGGATGACAAAACTACGGCTTTTTAGTAGTTAGGTAGGTATGTTGTCATTCATAATTCACAGTTTTTTCGCTCTGAACAAGCTGTACAGTATGAGATTCGAGTATTACATTACTTCGAATAAAATATTAGTACTACACACAAAAACAGGCTATCAAATCCCATGAAAGGCTTTGAATTATTAAAGATTTTGCTCAAAAATCTGTCAAAATTGTGCGTTATGGCAGGAACGCGTTCAAAAATCCCTAAAAGTTTCTATGGACCCTACAATTCCATTAAAGTTTTATACGGAGTTCAGTTGGAGAGATGACTGAAAGAAAGATACAGGTAGAAATATATACGGACGTATCAAACTTGCATGCACTTCATGATTTACCTCAGTTTGAAACATTTCTTGGTTATTTCCATTAACATTTTAAGCCACGAAGGTAAGATAATCGATTTTTCATCTGCAGAGTGGGTGTTTGGAATTCCTAATGGACGGAATATAATTTGTGTTTCCTTCAGGCTGTACTACAATCTGTGTGCTTTCCCCAAACTACTATACAGATACATACATAGGGCAGAAAGAGGAAAACAGAAATATTTAAGATGTGTCTGTCTACCTGTGAATGGGAGGTGGTGGTGGTTGAGAAAGTCCTAGAGGAAGCCCGTCGTGTTTCTCACAGCTAGGAGTATATATTTCCGAGTAGTCATGATTTTCATCTAAGGCTCTTCCTCGGCTATTCAGTGTTAATTCTGGTCGAACGAGTTCTCTCACAGCTGCCTGCAGGTCTCTCGCTAATTGCTGACACTCAGCATCTAACCGAGCACGCAGTACAGAGGCATCTTCTTCCTCCGTCGTCGGTGGACTACATGTTCCTGGAGTCGTTCCTGAAAATTACAAATAAGAATTTATTGATGATTGCTCATGAACAATTCATGATTTAGGTAGTAAGTAGCTAGATAATAATATGAAAAACAGTATTTATTTATAAGAGTTTATCTTTTTGTGTCACTATCAAAATTAACCGATATTTGTATGCAGATGATTAGACTTTTCTGTTTCATTGCTCATTTATTATTTTGTCGCATTTTATTATATTATTATTTTGCTACATTAATTATTTTACTGTTTCAAAACAAATGGTTAGATCAGGTGTTGTTAAACACTGTTAATTAATTATACAGTCTTTCATTACAACAATAGTGTTATTCCAGACCGGTATAGATTTTTGTAACGGGTTAATTAATTTCCGAAATTATTATCTACCAATGCAATCGAAGCTAGAATGTCTATATCTGTTTAAAAGTTAGTATTAATTTACTTTTAGTTACTCGCCAATTATTTAGATTGCTGACGTTTGCATACATTTGCAAGTATTTTGTATAATAGGTTAACTATATTTTACAACTACTTCTTTTGACTATTACGATGCTGCCCACGCACTGACACTGACGTACGTAAATATGTGTGTAATATTATAAGTATTTCGCATATTATATGGCACGGATCATTATGTTTTTATGTATCTCGTAGACATGTAATATTAATGAGATTATGAGACATCTTCATAAATCCCATCTGTGTTTCTTTGTTATCCTGTGTAGGCGTAGGAAAAAGATGCTTCTTTTTGAGTAATCAAGGACAATAATACCTCCTGAATCCTGATATGAAACATTAATTAACATTCGTATAGAATTTCCCCTAACTATGCATACCGTAATATGATACTAATGCAGTGTAAACTGTAAGTCAACAGTACTAAATGCAAAATGTATGTAAAGTATACTACAGAAACGCTGCTTCATACAAAATTCATGGTAAAAGTTTGCCAGAGATTAATTACCTCCATCCAACATCCAAAGGAACTATTGCAATAATAATGTTACAGTTTTCTATTTGATTAAACACCCCCGCACAATTACGAAAACTTATTATGAGTAGTAGTTCCATACGTCCATAGAAGACTAATGATTCCTACTCATATGTAGGGAACGTAAGTTCGTATAACATTCTTTATTGCGTTTTCAATACCGAAAATTGAACTTTTAAAGACCAACGTAAAAATGTTTAGACATTTATAATAGGAGTCATATTTCTAATATTCGGAAAGAAAATAACTTGTTATGGAGTCCTACATGCACTGGAAAGCTTCTTGATATTATACTTTCCACTCTAGAAATCGGAATTTAGGGAAGGAATACTGAAACTCACAGGCAAGAAAATTGCAGTAAGAACTATAAGAACCCGCCCATTTTTCCAATTACCATAAAAAATTACTTTCTTACTTAATTGTAGATTTATTGTCATTACCTTAAACTAATGATTTCACTTTTTTACAATTAATCTCCCCTTCCCATGCCACAAGGCTATCAATCCACTACTTGCTACTCTGTCCTTCACATTATATTTACTTTTCCGTCTAAATCTACTGCTCTCGAGTGAAATAAACTTTTCTAACTTCTCCTTTGTTAGCTTGAGTTTTCTCTGAAGATCAATTCAATCGCTTTCTTTTGCCGAATAGTTGTTATCATTACAGCAATACATTTTGGCAAGTACGAACGAGGGAACTAAAGTACAATGGGAGAAGCTAATGGGGTTTCAACATGGAAGAAATTGCAGCAGTGAAATTATTTTACCTTGCTCAACAAAAACCAACGTTAAGCATGACATAACAAAGTAGACGAGAAAAGGAAGTTGTATAACAAACAAACAATTAAACAAGACCAACATCGCAAACACAGTCGTCAAGTTTATACCAGCAGGTATTGTTCGTTCTTTGCTAATGCATCTCCTTTCACTACAATTGCAATTAAATTAATTTCCGTCTGCACTCTAATGAAGTCTTTTACATTATGGACGAGGTTTTGCAAAATCCCCATTGTCTATGCCCAGACTACAAATATTCAAGCATTGATGAAAATTCCACATCGCTACAACTATATATTTAATTGCTCAGAAAATCTTAGAATCTGTATTTCGGAATAACATTTGAATATTGTGACGCTCTTACGGAGATGCTTTGTTCTATTGCGACTTATGACAAGTTTTGTCCATTGATTCAAAAGTTGTCAGCTATTAATTCTTCGCAATTGAACAAATGATTAATGACTGCCGCATCATCATCCTTTATGACCTCCTTCACATAGGTTGCATGAATGCAACACATACATATCCATTAAAAGAGACAAGAGGCAGAGATCCATCATCCAAGTGGCTGTGATACATTGAAGTACCTATTACACATAAAGGGACTGTTATAATATTTAGTGCAATCATAGCGAACCTGTTCATTTCCTGTTTTATCGAAAAGGTTCCTAGTTAATTCCTATAAAACCTGATCACATGACGGTTGTACAGATCGAACAAATGAATAGAAGCCAAATAAGTAATTTGCTATTGTCGTATTTAGGTTCACAAAGTCACAAGTAATCCCAACCAAATAATGCTTCAAAATGAAATATGTTTTCTAAACATAAAAAGCATAATAATATGCAAATGCTAACCTCATAAATACATTTTAGATCTACGTACTGTATTATAATGCATGAAATAATATGGCACGTCACATCCAATAAGTATGTATAGCAAGTAATATTGGTAACAGAAATAATAAGTATATGGAGGTTGAGACTTTAGGTAGATTAGGTCCAGAATTCAGAAAGTAATGATCTTCTAAACGGAAAAGGAAATGTAATGCCGTGAGTATATAGAACGGAATGATGTATATGGGAAATAGTATTCTGACACATACTTAGGCACATTTATTAATCAAAGAAAAAGGGAAATACTTATTACATATAAAGTTAATGGATTTTAAGATGTGATTCTCGGTAGCAGATTTGAAGTATACAATCCAGATGAGAACTCAAGCTGTTATAATATATTATTGTACTCCATAGCGTGTAATTCAATGTATTGCATATTGCAAAATGAAATAAGGGTTTGAAAATGTTGTATATACATTCAATTTGCTTTATTAAATATAAAGAGAAGGAAATCAGAGTGGATGCGGCACATCCTCAGACCCTGTGCGAGTTGAATGGCAATTTAGGGACATTGCTGTTCATTCTCATAGATTTACTGATTGCGAATACAATAGGTAATAGTAACGGTAATAGTCATAGATATGTTGTGCTGGGGCGTAAAATTACATGTAGACAAGGAAAGCAAACATAAAAAGGAATATAACTAGTGACGTGACTTTTCGTGGGTTGACTGGATTATCAAGAGTTTAATACTTGCCCTTATATAATGCAACGCATTTTAAGACACTTTCTCCTCCGACCAAGTGTACTGGCTTGGTTTTCGGCTTTACATTAGTCTGAGTTGTATGTCGTGGTCTAATGGTTACTTGGTTTGACTGCTCCTCTCCTGTTCTGTTGTAGTAGTAGAGAGTAGAGAGGGGAGTCTAATAACGTAGCAGGACATAAAAAGTATAAAGAAGTTGAATGGATTGCCTTTTGAATCTCATAATACCCCAGTGGCCTCCAGGATAAAAGGAGAAAGCAGAGGACGAATTTGAGAGAATTCAGAAATGAGCCCATTTCCACGTTGTAATAGATGCTAAGGACCGTCATTATCTCGAGCAAAATGATAACTCCCTTGTCCTCATTTCTCCCATCTTTTTCTTCCAGCTATCAAATCCTGCTACTGACAGCATTATTAAAACTGTACGGGAAATCAAAAGCCCCACACCAGAATCCCATAACCTATGCACACAGCCATTTCCCATTTATTTCTGAATTTATCACAAGAAATTGTATCATCAACACACTTTTTCTATGTGCATTGTGTAGAGACTAATATCAGTATTACTATTAAACCTTGTCATTCCAACCTAAACTTTATCCTCTGTATATCTCTCTAACAATGTAAAAAACTAAGGACAATAAAAAATACAGATGCCTTCTTGATATTGTCTAAAAAATCTACTTTTCTAATAAAAAAACTTTCAAGAACAGAAGCGTATACATATCATGTTGATCTGGTAGCATCAACAGAGCACATTTAAGAGATAATTTGGTTTTGTAACAAATCCAAGGGCGAAAACGTGTTCTTTATAACGACAGCAATTTGCAAATCCCAATTTTTCTCTATACAACTCGGAAATCAAATTGATATTGTGTAGAGTAAAGTCACGTCCAATAGAATGCTATTAAAACAATCGAATAAAAGGAGACTAGGACCTAAGACTCAAAAAAAGAAACTAGAAAATCCAAGGAGTTTAAGGTACCTTAAGTACTGGAAGCACACAAGATGTGCAAAATAAGGTGGTAGTATTAGCACAGCCGACTAGTTCAAGAGTTCCGTGTACTTTGTATTGAATGAATTATACATTCACATAACACTGAAAAGTCAGGTACTTCTCTTTAACATACTTTTCTCGAATTCTCTACAAAATAAATTGTGCTCATTGTTACAGTTCAAAGAGTTCTCTCCTTAAACAATTGGAGAGGGTTTTCTGGAAAATGCTCAAGAACTCCGTGACATAAGCCACAGTTCTAATGGTTCAATAGGCTTTCTTGGTTGTGACTAAAAGAAACAGATACTAAATAGTCTAATAGAAGTGCACTTTGCAGTTGGCTAAAGTCAGAGTGGCTAATTCTATTTTATGTGTGCCGTGTAGACAACGGAACATAACTATAGAACATTATATTCTACAATTCGACAGAGTGACCTTTGCTTTACAGTTGACTCTCTGCATTTGCGAAAAACTTTAAACTGCAAACACGTATGTATCATTATTAGTCTGGAAGGTGTAGTCATGCAGTAAGTACACTCCTTTATAAATTCATATTATTATATTATACAAAGTAGAAATTCATAGTAGAACCTTTTATACTTATATCCCAACCCATGTACGAATGTATGGTGCTAAGTAATAATAGAAATGCAAAAGTTTAGTACAACAAATCCCCAGGAAGGTTGACGCCTTGTGAAACTTCATGGATACCTAGCTAGGTAGCCACAAGAGAATAGTAGCAGCAGCGCTCTAATAAATTATTTACGACTTAGCTAACAATACTGACAGTAAATATTATTATGAAAATATAGCCAGGTTCCATTATACTTTGGATATTAAGTACAGTGCCCATAGTAAGTAGTATAGTGGTAGTATGTAAAATTATATTTAATTTACCAGAACTGAAGGAGAAGAAAGTACTGGAGCCAGAGGATCGTGAGCCGGCCACGGAATACGAACTACTGGATGATGACATTGCCTTTATTATCTATATTTTCAGTTTTTGGAGTGCAGGTTGCAACTGGAACTACTTAGAACGTGGCACAATAATATTAGCCTATCTCTTCTACCAACTAGCAACCATTCAGACACTCGCTATAAAACGGAAAACTTCTTAAGGTAAATGGAAAAGTAAAATTCACTAGAGAATTTTCTCAAGTTTCTTTAGCGCACTAGGAAATTATTGTAAATTCTTCATTGCAGATGGAAGACATACTTATTATCTATGTATGTAACTACTACTACAGAGAAATGTAGCACACACACAAACACACAAAGGTTTTCTATACTTTCTTATAAAAGTCTTTTTGTAGTAATTGTTAGATATACAGTTCTATATAAGTGAATGCTTAGAGTGAGGAGTGAGAAGAATGCATTTTTCCAAACTTTTCCAGATATCTACCACAGAGAGAGTGTTAAACTGAGAGTTTAAAACATGACCTAGCTACAGTAGTAACAGTAGAAGTAGGTAGAGAATAAAGAGAGAGAGGACTTTTGTAGTCAGAATAAGTAGAGCAGAGCAGAGAGTAGTGTGTAGCTACCTGCACAGAAATAATATAATGTAATCACCAAGAAGGGAATCACTGGAGACAAGAGCAGAGTCTGTGATAGATAGCGTGGAAATATTAATATGGGACAGAACTCGCCCCGATGTCCTATAAAGTACCTTGGAGTAAAATGTGAGGAGGGAGCTAAAGGCAACAGCACTTTCAACGAATGATTCTGTGAAAATTCCAGCAAACGAAGGAAAGAGGAGGAAAAGTGAGGAAGAAGAGCGCGGAGGAGTAGTGGGAATGATGGAGTGATTCCAGTCAACTCCTCTCTATATTATGAATGAGGAGAGAACAGATCCCAGATACAGATTCCACTTATCTCCTCCTCTATTGATAGATAAAATGACGAACGTCCTGTGTATAACTCAAAAGGTGGGACTAATGCACAGACAGATAGCCTTCGATGAACTGTACCGGCTCTCTCCTATCTTTTCTCTATATAAATCACTATTTTCTGTGTATGCCTGATGAACCATGGCATTTGCTTTGACTTTCCTTTCTTCCGTTTCTTCATCAAATCAAAGGTGCGTCGTTGCAGAACTATCAACCTTCCTACCTAAAGCTATCTCCCTGATGCTACCACTTTCCAAATACACATAGATAGAATAGACGTCATTATATTCAGAAGAAATGAAGAGCATACGATATGTACGTGGAAAGGAGAGGACGTTGATCAATGTAGCAAACCTCAAACCAAAGCCAAGTCAACCGACAACCATCTATACTTAATGCATCAGTCTACTTCACTTTACTTAACTCATTCACCACTTCCTTTCACTTAAACCAACTCAAAAACCCAACATCCCCCCATAAACATATTTACTGTCACACATAAAAGAACTACATCCTCAATGCCACACAAATAAGGAGAGCCCTTTCACATATTTACTTTCTCAGAACAAACATTCAATAAATACCTTTGAGCATCCCTAGCTTTCCAGATGAGTCACTCAGACAGAACTACTCAACCCTAAATAGTAGTAGCATTTTATTAAAACTTATTCCATCAAACTTGTATACATTCTTTATATACTCAGGCAGTTAAAAGTATATGTCGTTTTTGAGTACTGTCTGCTTCATCACATTAGGAAACTCTACCTAAATTACTTACTGTATACCATAACATTCTTTTCAAAGACTTATCAACTTGTTTAATGTTCAACTACAGAAGACACAAAGTTCAGCAGTGAGGGCTAAGAGGATGTACTAAAGTTAAGGGCCATATATTGCGCACTAAGCGACAAGGGAAATACGTACACGATAGTGTTCTGACGTCTTATATCTTGGATTTATATGTAGTTATACGGACATATATCATATAAATAATTATATTGCAAAGAGGATACACTATCATTAAGCAGGATATAGTATTAAAGGTATTCTATATCACGCTTTGATTATAGGATGTATTTACTTTACAAAGAGCAGCAACGGAAAATTTTCTAGGCCAAGCTAGGAGTACTGACAAGGGAGACCTTTTGCACCGAAATCCCCGAAAAAATCGAATTTCCCCGCCTGCATTATTCGCTGTTTCTATCTATACTTACAACTTACAAATCTTCGTTTAGTTACCATATTACATTTGAAGTTCAGGAATTTTCTTTAATTATAAGCAAATAATGCAGTCAGGTAACTTCCGGTTTTTTCGGGGATTTCGGTGCATGTCTCCGAAATCCTGAACATAGCAAAACGTAATTTCTCCTGGTGGGACTCGATCCAACGACCTAGGTATTCACAACCATTGCTCTTCTAAACTGAGCTACAGAGCTCCTTATGAGTTGCTTAGTTTACATCGTGACAATACATGGGATCTTCTGACAAATTCTTCCTTTTCCAAAATCAGCGACCCTTTACCCAGAAAAGGTTAAATTAATATACGTAGTGCCTGGGTGAAAGTTTCATCCAAAAGTTCTCCCTCGTAAGTTCACTCTTTGATAGAATTCAATAAGGACTGCGTAGACGGACTAATTGGGAATTTGGGAAGGTGGTATTTATCGTATTGAATGTACATGCATACGAATTTTGCATATTTTTTAGTATGACTAACTGAATTTAAATTCTCTTATATCTCTTCTTTCATTCAATGGATAGTAGTAACCTAATAGTATTCCTTTCGACGTTTCTTCCAAACACAAGTAGGCACCTATTCAGATACTTAAATTACCATAAAAATCTCCAATAAGCTCTATCTTCTTTCTTGAACTCTGTTATCGGTACCAGTCAGACTTGCTACTTTTGATAATCGGACCGGACCGGATCGGACCAGTCGTTTATAAAAATTTGATCGGACCGGACC